>JBBPBX010017484.1:0-46789 GCA_038048925.1 Garcialebias charrua
GGTACAGATGAACCGTACGCGCCCTGGAGGTCCCCAACCCAGGCAGTGAGCACTTGTTCCTGGGTACAGATGAACCGTACGCGCCCTGGAGGTCCCCAACCCAGGCAGTGAGCACTTGTTCCTGGGTACAGATGAACCGTACGCGCCCTGGAGGTCCCCAACCCAGGCAGTGAGCACTTGTTCCTGGGTACAGATGAACCGTACGCGCCCTGGAGGTCCCCAACCCAGGCAGTGAGCACTTGTTCCTGGGTACAGATGAACCGTACGCGCCCTGGAGGTCCCCAACCCAGGCAGTGAGCACTTGTTCCTGGGTACAGATGAACCGTACGCGCCCTGGAGGTCCCCAACCCAGGCAGTGAGCACTTGTTCCTGGGTACAGATGAACCGTACGCGCCCTGGAGGTCCCCAACCCAGGCAGTGAGCACTTGTTCCTGGGTACAGATGAACCGTACGCGCCCTGGAGGTCCCCAACCCAGGCAGTGAGCACTTGTTCCTGGGTACAGATGAACCGTACGCGCCCTGGAGGTCCCCAACCCAGGCAGTGAGCACTTGTTCCTGGGTACAGATGAACCGTACGCGCCCTGGAGGTCCCCAACCCAGGCAGTGAGCACTTGTTCCTGGGTACAGATGAACCGTACGCGCCCTGGAGGTCCCCAACCCAGGCAGTGAGCACTTGTTCCTGGGTACAGATGAACCGTACGCGCCCTGGAGGTCCCCAACCCAGGCAGTGAGCACTTGTTCCTGGGTACTAGATAGTGGAGTGTCTGGATGAAATTTCTTCATAATGAGAGACTGGGTTGCCCCTAAGTCTACCAGGAACTTAATTGGAATGTTCTGAACGAGCACTGTTAACATGGGTAACCTCAGAAATGCTGACTCAGTGTATTTGTAGTAAGATAGAATGACGTCTTCTGTGTGTATAGGAAAAACAACTGTGCGTGTGTTGATACTTGCAGCTTGAAGTCCTATGTCCCGGTCTCCCGACACTAGTCACGTGGAACCTCCTCTCTGCCCTCTGTCTCCTTGGTGTCCTGGACCACGTCCACCTTTTCAATGTGGGCCTTGGAAAAAGTCTTGTTCACCTTGTGGGCATCCTCTTCCACGCCACTGGTTTCTTTCGTGGAGGCAGTTTCTCATCCAGTGTTCTAGACTCCCACACAGAAAGCAAGGATGGGGGTCTCAGGGGTCAGCCTGGTGTTGGTAAGGTTGGACAGGCTGTTGTTGTGTCATCACTGGTGGAACTGGTTGGACAACAGCTATGTTCAGAGTCATTTGTGTGGCTGCTACCTGCAGCAGTGTGAGTTAAGCTTCTTCAGACTGTTTTGCTTCCTCTTCTGTGCATAGCTCTGATCAGACGTGTGTTGGTCCCAGGCATGACGTGCATGTCTGAGGAGTTCATTTAGGAGGACACCAGCTTTCCAGCCAATGTAGGTGTTCTGCACAGACTTGCGGATTGGTGGGAGGAGCCCACTTATCAGAGACTGGCAGAAGATGGTTTTAAAAGCTGTTGCTTGTGGTGATTCCCTCCACCCTTCACTGGGGGGGGGGGTGTTCGATACCAGAGTGGGTTCTGAAAACAAGCAACAGTCTATTTGAATAGTCTTATGGGCTCTCATCCGGCTTTTGAACAGTATCTGAAATGACAGCAAAACTTGGGGTCTGTGGATATGCTGCTATTATACGATCAGCAAGTGTTGTCAAGTTTCTGAGGAATGGTTTGTTGTCATCATGGTCACCGTTTATGTCGGTAATAAATTGTCCCTCGTCCACGTCAAACAGCTTCGTCCAGACGGAGGCTATGAATCCAATTCCATATACTGAGGCCATGATTAGTTTAAGTTCAACGAACGTGGGCCGGTCCACCTCTACCATGTTTGTCATAGCAATTTGAGATTGCTCTTCCTCCTTGTGCTACATCAGGATAGTACTGGTTCGCCATGTCGATCAGGGCCGCCTTTGGCCATGCTCTTTACACCAGCTGAGGACCAGTTGGTCCTCCAACTTCCAGCATAGGGTTTATGAGCACGTGGTCATGGTCATCTGTGTTTCCTTCTTCCTTTGATGTTAGTTCAGCAATTTCCCTCCGTAGTTCTGCTTCTGGGAGGAGTGCTTCTCTTTGTTTGTCCATCTGGGTCTTTTTCCTGGTGGACATGCTAGTGGGGCCTTGGGTGTCAGGGGGAGGCACAAGAGCATTGTCCTCTTCATCAGCCTCAGGCAGTGCCAGAGGTGGTGGTATGCATCCTTGAAAATCATCATCAGAGTCCAGGGCCCAAACAGGTTTTGGTGGTAAGGTCACGTGGACTTGTTGTTCAACTAACAGCTTGTTTTTTTTTTTTCTTTTTTGCAGCCACAGAAGGGGCGTAAGGTGGTGGAGTAGTGAGGCTGGCCAGAGAATAATACAACAGGGGTGCGGTGAGAGACCTGGGGCTGCAGGACTCAATGCATGTGAAAGAGAAGGAGAGGGAGAGAAAGACATGTTTAATTTGTCCTTAAGTATTTTTTTCTGTTCTGTTTGTGATGTTATTGTCTCATTATGTTTCGGAACCAGTTTGGTCGCTTTTTCAATTTTCTGGGTCATCTGAAAGTGTTTAGACTCTGTTCGTTGTTTTAGAGTTTTTGATTCATTCTTCCATACTTTAAAAGCTTGCTCGTGGTTGTGCATGGTTAAAATCATGTCCATGGGTATCTTTTTCATGTTTAACATTTTTTGTCTCTTGTTTAACAATTGTTCCTTTAATTTTTGAATTTCTCCTGGTTCAAATGAACCGTTCCGGGGAAAATTTTTATTTATAATACCACTGTGAAACAAAACTGAGACCGAAATCTCCATGTATTCTGCGTATCCTGTCAGCTTCGGGACCGCAAGGAATGTAATAAGTGCTTTTACTATTACCTGCACCCATAATTTTTTTTAATTTGTGTAAATCTTAACATGCTATTCACTTCTATTAACTCCTCAGTTCTGAAAAAGAACCTACCTCGATCTGTTTACACAAATTTGCTTCGATTTTATCACTGTTAATTTCTCTGTTCTTTATCAGAACCTAGCTTGATTTGTTTATACAACTGTAGAGATATAGGACCCTCATGTCCGTATTGGAGTTAAACCTCTCCACATCTCTCTGAAACTCTCAGTGTTACACCTTCTTGAAGCTCTCAAGGAGACAAGTGGACACCATTTTTGTTACAATTATTTTGAATTAATGGACACCAATTAATCAGATTGAACTTTCTTTTTAATGTGTGTTAATTCAGAATTAATCAACAGTATATTTTTGTCATTTTAATGATGATCTGTTACTTTCATGAGTTTTGACCTTCTGCTGGTTTTATTTCTGCAGAACAAGCAGACTCTGTTTCTGAGGCACGAGTCAGGGTAAAAGCTGTTACTTCCTTCTCTGTTTTGTCTGTGAAAGTTAGCCACAATCAGAGTCAGAGTCAGAGAGTCTTTAGTGTCATTTGCACCGCATGTGGTACATGAGATGAAAACGAGATTATGTACACGAGGTCCCAGTTACATCCAACAACAAATGAAAGAGAAAAACAGTAATAACATCTAGAACTAACTAAGAAAAGCATCAACTAGTAATACACAGCTAACTAAGAAAAGCATCAACTAGTAATACACAGCAGCACGAACATGAGTTTGTATGAGCAGATGGTCACAGATGAACACAGATGAATACAGCAACAAGAAAACAGATCAGCATCAGTATGATGTGATATTTTGCAGTGTTTATTTTTTATTTTATTTTTATTTATTCATGAGTCTAACAGCCTCAGGGTAGAAGCTGTTCCTCAGTCTAGTGGTTCTACACTTGATGCTCCTCAACCTCCGTCCTGAGGGGAGTGGGGCAAAGAGTGAGTGTGCTGGATGAGTGAGGTCTTTCATGATGCAGGTGGCTCTTTTCCTGCATCTGGAGGTGTAAATGTCTGTGATGGTGGGGAGACTGACTCCAACAGACTTCTGTGCAGCCTTCACCACTCTCTGCAGAGCTTTCCTCTCTTCAACTGTGCAGCCTCCATGCCACACGTTGATGCTGGAGCACAGGATGCTCTCCACTGCACACCTGTAGAAGGAGGTGAGGACTGGGCTGCTCAGACCAGCTCGTCTCAGCCGTCTGAGGAAGTAGAGTCTCTGATGACCTTTCTTGATCAGGCTGGTGGTGTTGTTGCTCCAGCTGAGGTTATCATTCATGTGTACACCCAAGTATTTGTAGCTGGAGACCACTTCCACTGCAGACCCACCTATTTTCAGTGGGGCATGGGTGTGTTTGTTCCTTCTGAAGTCCACAATCATCTCCTTTGTCTTCTTCACATTCATGTGAAGATTGTTCTCTTTGCACCAGCTCTCCAGGTGTTCCACCTCCTGTCTGTAGCTGGACTCATCATTGTTTGTAATGCATCCCACCACCGCTGTATCATCTGCAAACTTAACAATATGACAGCCTGGAAGTGTGGCTGTACAATCATATGTGAGCAGAGTGAACAGAAGGGGGCTCAGCACACATCCCTGAGGAGAGCCAGTGCTGAGGGTTATGGTGGAGGAGGAGAAGTTGTGGATCTTCACGGACTGTGGTCTATCTGTTAAGAAGTCTAGTACCCAGTTACAAATAGAGGGGCTTAGTCCAAGTGTAGATAGTTTGTCTATCAGAGTTTGGGGGATCATGGTGTTGAAGGCAGATGTGAAGTCCACAAAGAGCAGACGCACGTATGAGTCTTTCTGATCCAGGTGGGTGAGAGCAGTGTGGACCACGGAAGAAATGGCGTCCTCTGTTGATCGGTTCTCACGGTATGCGTATTGATGAGGGTCCTCATTGATGTTGACGGTTGCCTTGATGTGGGACATGACCAGTTTCTCAAAACATTTAGCGACTATCGGGGTGAGGGCCACCGGTCTATAGTCATTCAGACCAGTCACTGTGGAGCTCTTTGGGACTGGGATGATGGTCGCGGTCTTCAGGCAGGTGGGAACTAACTCCAGTGCAAGTGAGGTGGTGAAGATGTCAGCCAGCACCTCACAGAGCTGGTCCGCACATTCCTTCAGAACTTTCCCTGGGATGTTGTCTGGTCCGGTTGCTTTATGAGGATTAATCTTTCTGAGACTGCCTCTCACTTCTGCTGCGGACACCCTGAGATGCTCTTCATCTGGTGATGAGGTGAGTCTGGTGCTAGCTGGTCTGTTTGGATCATCAAAACGTGCATAAAACTTATTGAGGGCATCAGGCAGAGATGGGTCCCTGGGGCATTGTTTGTTTTTGCCTTTGTAATCTGTTATGCATTTAATACCCTTCCACATGCTCCGTGGGTCTTGTGAGGTGAACTGTCCCTCGATCCTCTGTGCATACGTGGCCTTGGCCTTCTTAATGCCATCCTTCAGTTCATTCCTGCTCTTTCTCAGTTCCACTTTATCTCCTGACTTGAATGCAGTGTCTCTGGCTGCTAGTAAGGCGTGAACTTCTTTATTTAACCAGGGTTTCCGGTTCGGGTAGGATTTCACATATTTTTTTATGGAAACATTCTCAGAGCATGTACTGATGTAACCCAGGACTGAGGAAGCGTACAGTTCCATGTCCACTGAACTTCCATCAGTGGCCGCTTCCCTGAAAACAGACCAGTTTGTCCTCTCAAAACAGTCTCTCAACAAGGGGGAACTATCTTGAGGCCAGATTGTTATTTGTCTTTGTTCCGGCTTGGACCGCCTGAGTGGAGGGAGTTCTCTTGGCGCCAGGATCAGAGACTCGTGGTCGGAAGATCCGAGCGCTGGGCGTGTCTTCGCCGTGTATGCCCCCTTTACATTTGTGAAGACTTGGTCGAGCGTTTTATCTCCTCTCGTAGCTGTGAAGACGTTCTTATTGAAGGCTGGGAGGGAGACTTGAAGATCAGTGTGATTGACGTCCCCGCAAACAATGAAAAGCCCCTCAGGATATTTACACTGCAGCGAGGTGAGTAAGTCATGAATCTCTCCCTGGGCGTCATTAGCATTAGCATCAGGGGCTATGTAAATAACGCTGATTATGATCACTGAATAGTCACGTGGCATATAATGCGGCCGACACCTAACTGTGATCAACTCCACGGCAGCTGAACAAGCTCTTTTTATCACAGCACAGTTCGTGCACCAATCTTTGTGTACGTAAATACAAACACCGCCGCCTCGCGTTTTCCCCGTAGTCTCGGTGCACCGGTCCGTTCTGAAGAAGAGCCGGTCGTCCAGCTCGTAAACTGAGTCTGGAGTGTCCTCAGAAATCCACGTTTCAGTAAGACAAAGCACGGAACATCTTCTCATCTCCTCCGACGTGGTCACCCTCAAACGAAGTAGATCCATCTTGTTGTCGAGCGAGCGAACGTTAGACAGAAAAAGAGCCGGCATCGGGGGTTTACCGGTTTTAGCGTCTGCCCGCATTCTCGTCATAATTCCTGCACGACAACCTCTTCTCTTTCCACGAGAGCATCGCTTTCTTTTCTTTCCCCTGGAGCGCATCTGCTTCCAGAAGGACGTTTTTAGCAGGTCCAATCTTCCGAGCTCTGATTTGAGTTCGTTGCTGATTTCAGCTGTGCCCTGTGGTAAATCCGCTCCGATTCTTAACAGTTCAGTTCGGCTATAATTCACCCGCAAAAAACGCGCAGAGTCAGGTACAAAAACACTATTAAAATTACTAAAAACTAGAGATGAACCGGGAACTCGTGAAGCTGCGGCTGCACTGAGCGCGGCCATCTTGGGAATATTCTCTGTGCTCACAAGCGGCCATCTGGCCGATTCTATAAACAGTTTTCCTGTTGTCCGTCAGACACTTCTGCCTATGGGATGACAACTCCATCCGTTGTTTTGTTAAACCAGCCAATAGTTATTGAGGAGGTGGGGAGACCCCGTCTCCCATATAAAGATCCAATTCCGTTTTAAAGTTTAGTGTCGGAGGGAAGAACTTCCTAAGAACTGGTTTTCCTCTGGAAAAAGCTGGAAACGTTCTGGTCATATGCCAATTAGACCCACGTCTCAGCTGGAGTCACAGTAAAGCCTGCTGTGTCTCAAAACACTCATTTCTGGAAGAATTTGTTTTCTGAAGTTTTATTTTGAAAATCAGTCAGTGCGATTGGGCCTGTTCCTACCGGTGAAAGCGTGCTCCCGCTCGTCTGAATCAGCCATACACACACGAAGTCGACTGGACGTGAGCTGGACCACACAGTCCGTTAGTGTCCACAAACTTCTCAGCCCTCATCTCCAGGGGACGTATCGTCACCAGGTAAAGAGGCTTGTTTGTATGTTGCACGTGCCGGAAGTACAGCTGGACCTGTTTGGGAGAAGGTGCCACCCCGTAGCTTCAAAATAATTAACTTCGGTTAACTTAGCTTTCACTTATCTTCTTCCTCCTATTTCTTCTTTTTCATAAGCCATTAATCTGTCAAGTAAATGTGCCAACAGAAAAGTTCCTAACTGTCTGTTTGATTTTAATTTGAATTCTTGTCAACGTAGTTTAGTAGATCAGAGCTAATATTGATACAAATGTTTAATGTACTTTTATGATAATTTCAATAAAAGGACTATTTTCTGGTGGACCAACATAAATTGAAGTCTCTCGTGAAATTACATTTTGTCTAGTCACTGTCCACAAATTTATTGATTTAATCTGAAAAAGTTGAGAACCCGTAAAACTGATGGTAAATTTGTGTCAGTCTAAACGTGGTAAATGGTAAATGGAGCTTACGTATATAGCGCTTTCTAGCCCCCTGTGAGGAGCCCAAAGCGCTTTACAATACCAACCATCCACCCATTCATACACACATTCATACACCGGTAGTGGCAGACTGCCATGCAAGGCGCCTTTCCAGTCCTACCGGGAGCAACTCGGGGTTAAGTGTCTTGCCCAGGGACATAACAACACATGGTGTAGGGAACCAGGATTCGAACCTCCAACCTTCCGATCGGGAGACGACTGCCATTACCACTACGCCAAGGCCATACTGAAGAATCTCAAATCTATCATCTAAATTATAGATAAGTCAGCAAACTGACGTATTTATCTATATTATTACAATTGGTGGCCCGCGTACAGGTCTTCTGAAAGATTAAATTGGTGTTTCTGTGCTCATAACGTGTTGGCATATAGTTCTTTATCCTTGTGTTGGATTTATGAGATAATTCTGGCTGGTGGTGTCACAGAGATTGCTAATCGTGGCATTGTCTGGTGCGTTTCCCATTAGAATTATTCTTTCTTTCACTTTTGAATGTATGTTTTGGAGCTGCGGGTGATGTTTGTTTGTCTGTGTTTGTGAGATGTTTCAAACCGTGTCACAAACTAGTGCATGCATTTCTCATTTTGTGACCGCCGTGTCATGTCTCTGCTTCTTTTTATTACATCTGCGGATTGCTGTTGAAAGTCTGTTTCACACATTTGCTGCTCCTTTATTCCTATTCTGTTACAACGTTGGCTGAGGTTCGGGTGAGCCCACTCAGTTTTGGACCGGACGGGTTCCGTCCTCCGGTTCCGAGTGACGTAAAGTCCGTTGTTGTCAACAGTTAGCGTGCTGCCTTCTCTGGAAGGCGTGGGGGTGGCCTGAATGTGATTGGGCTCGTTGGCAGTATTTTCTGTGGTGTATTCTATGTTTATTTTGTGAAAGAGTGTCCAGAACTTTGGGTAGAGCTAACGTTAGCATTTCCGAGGCTGTAGCTGCACTACAAGCGCTGTGATTGGTCCATTGTGTGTCGTGTTCAAAAAAGTTGGTTCTGTAGACTGCTGGTTGTCAGATATTCATTTTGCACACATTTCTGACAGTTTATCTGTGTTGTTCATTTCTATGCACGTATGTCGTCGAAGACTGGCTTAACCGTGGTGTTTTGCGATATTTATAAATGTTTTAGAACGTTGAAAAGTCCGTTCCACGCTAAAGTTCGACTGACCTCGAGGTCCGTGAACGCATCGCTCGAGCGGCACGTCACACGTGAGTGACGTCAGGTTTAGAAGACTCCATTACCCATGAACACTTGGGTTTGAACTACATGTTCTGTCTTCGCTGTGATTGGTCGATTACGCTGTAAGTGGTGACGCTCCTCGTCTGCTTTCGCTTCAGCAAACCAGCCCTTACGAGTTTCGTGCTTGTTTGTCCGTTACTATCTCTGAAAAGACTGTTTCATCGCGGTGTTTTTGAGATTTTAATGGGTGGATTGAGTTAGTTGCTCTGAGACTGCTGGTCGCCATGTGACCAGGTCATGTGACGCCGGATGCTGCGTCTGGTTTAAGGGAACCGACTTGTCTTTTTCTTTTGAGAGAAATTTTACACATCACGTTACCTGTCCTAAACGATGTTACTCACATCGAATAGTCTATTATGAGACTGGGGTTCTAGAGTTTTGTCACGTAAAGGCTTTAGATCTTTCTGATTGATGCTTTTGATCCGTTGTTAGACGTCTGTGAATGTTAGAAGCTGCAGCTTCGCTCACAGGTGACAACAGCGCCTCTATAGCGATCAGCAAGAGAAATTGCAGTCGCTGTGATAAACTTATCCAGCGTTGTACCCCCATCTGCTGGAGGCTGTGAAGAATACGGTTCATGTATTCCTGTATGCATTTCAACTCTCCTGTTTTTGAATAGTGTACATTTTGAAATGTTGAACACACAGCATCCTTCATTTGATTTTCACATATAATCAAATGTTGAAAGCAGAACAGTTACACAGAATCAATATAGACTTGTCTGTTTTTTGATAAAACTTGACACTTTTATCATAAATTCTGTGCTACAAGGCTGTCTACTTTATTTTAAACTGCAAGTTTAAAATAAAAGACATGAGGCATCTTTTGTCTTGGTTTTCACAAAAATCACACAGAGATAGCAGATTTTGTTTGATCTTGTCACAGGTTGACAAATTAATAAAAATCACTGATTTTTATTTCATTTAACATCTTGGATGTTTTATGAGCAGCTCAGACACATTGCATCTGAATCTGGTCGCTTTTGTGTGCGTTGGTGTGATTAAACGGCAATCAGATTGGGTTAGTTAGTAACTGTTGTTTCATTATAAGTTCTAGATAAGGTTAACACTGCCTAAGGGTATTTAACTTTACAATTCATTGGGGTAATTCCTGAGATAAGGTACCTGTGAATGATAGACTTATTGAACACAGTGAAGCACAAACCTGGAGGCTGGTTGGATTTGATTTACTCCAGGCTACATACATGGTGTTGATTTATTTGCACGCTGCGAAATTAGACCCACTTTACTTGATTTTTCACAGAAAATCAGTACAAAGATGGACGTTCAAACGGGTGCATCACCTGATAGGGCCTCCTCTTTTATCGCACGTAGATGGACATCTGCTTCATCGTATGCTAATTACTTAGCTGCGATGGACATCCATCAGGATAAGTGGGAAAATCCCCTGTCGTTCTACGACGGGCTGATCTCTGTCTACTCCGGTGGAAAAACTGTCCCTGGATAAGAGGAGGATGAGGAGTTTAAAAATCTTTTCCTTATGAATCTCATGCCTTTTCAACGGAAATGTGTTCGTTTCAAGGTTGATTGCAGAAAAGATACAATGGAAATGATAAAACAATACGCGGCAACGGTTTTTGAGGCAGAGATACAACCTAGAATACCATCAGAGGTTTGTCCAGGTCAAAAGGTCGAATCCCACTCGCAGACGATAGAAGAGGTTCCCTCTCCTACCGAGTGCGAGAGTAAACAGGATTTTCATAATAACCACCTACAGTATGTTGATTCCAGCTGGAAAAGTGACTCATTTCGGTTCACAAGGAGTTCCGCTCCTCCTGCACCTCAGGTTGAAAACCCTGAGATGAGCAAAGAACCACACAAGGTAGGTGTTCGCTCTCTAGGTGAACCAAGATGGTTCAGATCGAACCAAAAAGGTTTTGACCTAGGTCTCACAGTAGGTGAACTTCGAGAGAAGTTGATGTCTGGGCGCCGTGACCCTTTGAAAAATGGTCGGTCCCAACAGGTAACCACGAGAAGCGGCCCTCCTGCCCCTGCACCTCGAGCTGCGCAGTTCGAGACGTGCAAAGAGTCGCACAAGCTCCAGATTAAGGAAACAACGCCTCCGCGCTCGGAAGAGACCGAGGATGTAAGTTGTTTGTCAAATGAGTTGAACGTTACAGTGGTTGACCAAGCTGACACAACGTGTGACGTTGTCCTTGATGATAACACAAACAACGTTGTTCAACCTGACGAAGCGATGCACAGCACTGCCTTTTGCAACAACTCAGTGCACATAGTTGACATCAACAACGTCAACACTGACAAAGATGCTGACAGCAAACAAATTGCTGATGTTCAACATCCCGAAGGTCATGAGGCAGACAGCCAACATGATGCTGACAGCAACGAAGATTGCACAGACAGAGGTACATGTAAACAGAAACGTGTGCTTAAAACTGAACGGGTTCTGTGTAACTTTATCAAAAGGGGGGTGACTAAGAAAGCTTACCTGCCACTCACACTGGAAGGGGTCCTCGCACGAGAGGTTCTCCTGGTTTGCAGTTCCGACGTGTCTAGGACATCTGAGTCCAGAAAGTGACAGTCTACCACACGCTGACAGTCACTTGGACTTCATGGTTACAGATTTTGAGGACCCCTCCTCAAACAAAAGGGGGGCAAACTCACACTTTCTACCACAGGTAGAGGAAGGTGTGGAGATCCGAGGGTCCCACACCGAGGACGCTGTACTGTCCTCTGGGACAGGTAATTCGGCTATCAGCCGCGATGATTCGGGCCAGTATGAGCGTACCTCGGGGAGACCCCCTCTACCCCCGCTGCTCGGGGACGAGCTGCCCATTTACCTCCGCTGCTCTCACCAGCCTGCACGGAGAAATCGATCGACTCGGAGGCAGAAACGTGGCTCACGAGCTGGCCGGCTGGTGAAGCTCAGAGCCCGGCGTTCTGCCTAGCTGTCTTCAGCTGATGGTCTCTATTCTCATCGCCAGTCTCCCGCGTGCACGGACCAGGAAAACAACGGGGATCTGCGGCCGGAGCAGCTCTCTGTGGGAAGCGAGCCGCGGACGCGCGCTCCCCCACCAGCTGCTAGCTCATCAGCTGCTAGCACATCTGCTAGCTCGGATAACATCAAGTTCTGTGTTGTCAACGCCCGATCTGTTTGCAACAAAACGTTCATCCTCAGGGATTACTTTGAAGATCACGACTTGGACTTTTTCTGCATCACAGAGTCGTGGATGTCGCCGGGTGAGTCCAGCGCATTGACGGAAATAATACCACCAAACTGTTTGTTTTTTAACGACCCGCGACCATCAGGTCGTGGTGGTGGATTATTAACAATATTCAAATCAACTTTTGACTGTAAACAACTGTCCATTCCAGTCTCCTGCTCTAGCTTTGAGCTGACTGTTTTTGAACTAGGCCATTCACCTGTAACTTTGTGTGCTCTTGTCTACCGGCCGCCTCGCTCCAAGAACTTCATCAGCGAGTTTTCTGATTTCTTGGCTGAAATTACAGCTAAATATTCTCGGGTCGTCATTTCAGGCGACTTCAACTTGCATGTGTGTTGTCCTGAGAAGCCCATGGTTAAGGACTTTTTAGATTTATTGGACTCATTTAATTTAACTCAACACGTGAACTCTCCCACACAGCAGCGTGGACATTTATTGGACCTTGTTTTAACATGTGATGTGACCGTTTCAAACCTTGAAATAGGGAACAATGTTTTCTCGGATCATAGGCCAGTCAATTTTCAGTTAACCCTCCCCCATGTAACCCCTAAAACATGCATTTCTGCACGAAAAGGCAAGAATGTTAACCATTTAACTGCCGCACATTTCACTGAGGTTTACAACAATGACATGTTAATTCAGCCCCCATTGTTCCTCTCCAGCACTGAGGAGCTGACAAACCAGTTTGACTCTGTTTGTTTAAAGGCTTTGGATCAAGTGGCTCCTATTAAACCTAGAAGACCAAAACTCAGGGCCGAACCGTGGCTGAATGACACGACCAGAGCTGCCAGGCAGCAATGCCGAAAGGCGGAGAGGAAATGGAAAAAAGACAGACTGCAGGTCTCTTTTCAGATGGTAAAAGAGAGCTGGCGCCGATATCAGAAAGCAGTGAAAACTGCTAAATCACAATACTTCTCTGATATCATTGCTGCAAACTCTCGTAACCCTCGAGTTCTGTTCTCCACCCTAAACTCTGTTCTCCACCTCACTGAACAATCACCCATGGAAGCCTCGACTGAGCTGTGCGAGAACTTCCAACATTTCTTTTTAGATAAAATCGCAACCACCAGGGCTCTCATTTCTCCTCCATCTCACGATCCATCCATCCCACCTCAATCTGTTGCTGTTTGTGACCATTTTGAACCAGTCTCTCTGTCCTCTCTAGAGCAGGTCATGTGCAACCTGAAACCATCTGGCTCCCCCTTCGATGTGGTCCCCCCTCGGCTACTAAAGGAGGTTTTTCACACTCTAGGTCCCTCCATTCTCTCGATTGTAAATAGCAGTCTATCCTCGGGTGTGGTGCCAAAATCATTAAAACATGCTGCTGTTCAACCCCTCCTGAAAAAACCAAACCTCGACCCGTCAGTATTATCCAATTTCAGGCCTGTCTCCAGACTCCCATTTGTTTCTAAACTTCTAGAGAAAATAGTTGAGTCCCAACTAAAGTGCTTCCTGGAGGATCACGCTATCCCCGAGCTATTCCAGTCTGGCTTCAAATCCCTCCACAGCACTGAGACTGCCCTACTGAAGGTTTTTAACGACATCTTCCTATCCACAGATACTGGTGACTCTGTGCTGCTTGTCCTATTGGACCTCACATCCGCTTTCGACACCATCGACCATGAGATCCTCATTGCTAGGTTGGAGCAGTGGGTGGGCATCTCAGGATCAGCCCTAAACTGGTTCAGATCCTACCTCTCTGACAGGTCTTTTTGTGTGTCCATCAATGATTTTACTTCTGCAGTGGCGGCTCTTAAATGGGGGGTTCCGCAGGGGTCCATCCTGGGTCCTCTCTTGTTCTCCTTATACCTGCTGCCACTCGGTGCTATTTTCCGGAAACACAATATACCCTTCCACTTCTACGCTGATGACTGTCAAATTTACTTCCCCCTAAGACAAAATGGTACAGGCTCTATTCAACCTCTGCTCGACTGCCTGGCTGACATCAGGGACTGGATGGCTTTAAATTTCTTAAGCTTCAATGATAAGAAGTCTGAAGCCATATTGTTCCTTCCCAATGACACAACCTCAAACCACTGCATTGACCTGTCTGCTCTACCCCTGTCCGAAAAACAAAAAGTCACAAATCTGGGAGTGATAATGGATCCTTCCATGAAACTCAACAGTCATGTAAACATGATCGTCAAATCCTGTTTTTTCCAGCTGAGGCGTCTGTCTAAGCTGAAGCCCATATTATCAAAAAACAACCTGGAGACAGTGATTCACGCATTCATTACATCTAGGCTTGATTACTGCAATTCCCTTCTGCTTGGCGTCAGTCAAGCCACCATTGCACGATTACAACTGGTTCAGAACGCAGCTGCCCGATTTTTAACCAGCACACGCAAAAGAGAGCACATTACACCAGTCTTGGCCTCCCTTCACTGGCTACCGGTTCATCTTCGAATCCAATTCAAAATTCTCATGTATGTCTACAAATCGCTGAACAGTCTCGCCCCCGCCTATCTCTCGGATCTGATACACCCATATGTCCCTCCACGTGCTTTGAGGTCAGAGGATCAGGTACTCTTAATAGTTCCAGAAACTCGCCTTAAGCGCAGGGGTGACAGGGCGTTCTCTGTAGCAGGCCCAAGACTCTGGAACGAGTTACCGCTGCTCATCAAACAGGCCCCCTCCCTCTCGGTTTTCAAATCCCGGTTAAAAACTCACTACTACTCCATTGCTTTCAATGCCAGCTGATTTGTATTGGATCGTTTGATTTATGATCTGCAATGTTTTTATGTTTTTCGTGTTGTACTTCATTGTCTGTGTTGCCTGTTGTTTGTTTGTCCAGCACTTTGGTGTGGACTTGTTCCTGTTTAAAGTGCTTTATAAATAAAATGGTATGGTATGGTATCAGCCAAGCTTTCGATGAAACCTTGGTTCAAGAGCATTTGAATCTAGAACTACTCAGAAATGACATAGTTCTTACAGACTCAAAGAGCACCTCTTCATTCATGAAGTGGGGAGACATACATCACAACGACAGAGACACGCCTGCGACGGCGCCGACAGTTGTGACACACCTGAATTACGCAGAAAGAGGTAAACGTACAGATACGTTGGCCGAAACCTGTAAGGTTCCGGTACAAGGTTCCCAATAAACTACGCAAACAGCTTAAACTAAGCAAAGGCATCCTAACTCGTGCCCATGGACCGACGTCCACACTTGTGTGCGTGGTCCCTCATGACCACAGGGGGGTGATGTTAGGTCATGCCCATGTCAAGGACAAAGATTTCAATAATCCCACAAATGACAAAGTTCTCGCAAACTCACAGACTTCATGGGAGAATAAGGTCGTCCAAGCACAGGATAGTAAATAAACTAAACAGTTTAAACTATACTAGTTGCGAAAAGAAACCATTCCCACTAGAACTTAGAAACGCTAAGTATAAAACCCACAACAAAAACTAACCTGAACAACCGTTTAAATCTGCAGGATTTAATTGACATCGGTTATAAAGCTAAGAACTGTTTTTCTTGTGTGGGACACGTTGGAATCTGACGACCAGAGTGAGTTTGACGTAGTGAAACGTTGTTTTTAGTTGCTTAATTGCTACTTTTGTTGTTATTGAAGTTGTTATCGTTTTCTGAACACTCCCAGCCAAAAGAGGTTTTGGTTAATGTTAGTTGAAGACTTAAATGGATTTAACTATGCCAACATGCTGTTCATTTTGTTAAAGATCTCAATCTTTGAAGAGTCATTGTAGATTAATACTACTTAAGGTACTATAATCTACACTGATCTCCCAATCATTTAGGTAGGACCGATTCGATCGTTTCTATTCTAGATCTATTCATTTTGATGAGTCTCGCCATAGACTTCAAAATTTATAGGGAATACCAAATCTTGCGTCGTTCGTCTAAAAGACAACAGACATTTAGACCAAACTAGTTTTTTAGTTTAACCTAAACTAAATAATGAATGGAGGAATAGTTTGAAAGAAGAGGCCTTCGTTACAGAAGCCCTCCACATTTCTATAGGTATAGATCCCTATATCTGATTTTTACAGCATTGATCCACCCCTTAATTGGTAATTGTAGCTGATCTAATCCATGATAGCTTACATACCAGGTGCATATAGGTAAGGCTTAATGTAGAATCCCAATCATAAGCCCACCTAAAACCACATAATTGCATGACACATTGAACCAGGGTGGCACCGACTGGAAGCCATCCAGCCTGCAACCTTCGATGTGGGGACCTGCTGATCCAACGTTGGTCTTCAACCTTCATCCAAGGGCCGCCTCCTCTGCTTCAATCGAGGGATCCCCTCTACATGCTGATTAAAATCCATTCTTGCTGATGAAATCAATAACCCCAATCGTTGTGGAATTACCGCTGTGGATTATAAGACTTTGTTTTCCAAGGGATCACAGACTCAGTTTTCCATGGGTTAACAGACTATGTTTTCCAAAGGATTGAAAGCTTACCGCAATGGGATTTTTCATTCATTCATTCATTCAACCTTTATTTATACAGGCTAGCCTCGTTGAGTCACGGGGACTCATTTACAAGAGGGACCTGTCTCACTCACACCAAACAATTATCCACTCTTACACTCACACCTCGGGTCAATTTAGAGTCACCAATCAGCCTAACAAGCATGTTTTTTGGTCTTTTGGATTACCTACGAACAGTATGGAATTTCCAAAAACATTATGGGAGTATTTTAACTTTTTTTTTTACTTTTTTTTCCCACTTGCTGGATTACATAGAGGTCAGAGACATTCGGTGGTATCCTTTCGTGTTGGAACTCATCTCCAAAGACAGGCGATGATTTCCAAAAAGGGGGACTGTAGAGATATAGGACCCTCATGTCCGTATTGGAGTTAAACCTCTCCACATCTCTCTGAAACTCTCAGTTACACCTTCTTGAAGCTCTCAAGGAGACAAGTGGACACCATTTTTGTTACAATTCTTTTGAATTAATGGACACCAATTAATCAGATTGAACTTTCTTTTTAATGTGTGTTAATTCAGAATTGATCAATAGTATATTTTTGTCATTTTAATGATGATCTGTTACTTTCATGAGTTTTGACCTTCTGCTGGTTTTATTTCTGCAGAACAAGCAGACTCTGTTTCTAAGGCATGAGTCAGGGTAAAAGCTGTTACTTCCTTCTCTGTTTTGTCTGTGAAAGTTAGCCACAATATTCTCTGTGCTCACAAGCGGCCATCTGGCCGATTCTGTAAACAGTTTTCCTGTTGTCCGTCAGAGACACTTCTGCCTATGGGATGAAAACTCCATCCGTTGTTTTGTTAAACCAGCCAATAGTTATTGAGGAGGTGGGGAGACCCCGCCTCCCATATAAAGATCCACTTCCGTTTTAAACTTTAGTGTCGGAGGGAAGAACTTCCTAAGAACTGGTTTTTCTCTGGAAAATGCTGGAAACGTTCTGGTCATATGCCAATTAGACCCACGTCTCAGTTGGAGTCACAGTAAAGCCTACTGTGTCTCAAAACACTCATTTCTGGAAGAATTTGTTTTCTGAAGTTTTATTTTGAAAATCAGTCAGTGCGATTGGGCCTGTTCCTGCCGGTGAAAGCGTGCTCCCGCTCGTCTGAATCAAACATACACGCACAAAGTCGACTGGACGTGAGCTGGACCACACAGTCCGTTAGTGTCCACAAACTTCTCAGCCCTCATCTCCAGGGGACGTATCGTCACCAGGTAAAGAGGCTTGTTTGTATGATGCATGTGCCGGAAGTACAGCTGGACCTGTTTGGGAGAAGGTGCCACCCTGTAGCTTCAAAATAATTAACTTTGGTTAACTTAGCTTTCACTTATCTTCTTCCTTCTATTTCTTCTTTTTCATAAGCTAATAAGCCATTAATCTGTCAAGTAAATGTGCCAACAGAAAAGTTCCTAACTGTCTGTTTGATTTTAATTTGAATTCTTGTCAACGTAGTTTAGTAGATCAGAGCTAATATCGATACAAATGTTTAATGTACTTTTATGATAATTTCAATAAAAGGTCTATTTTCTGGTGGACCAACATAAATTGAAGTCTCTCGTGAAATTACATTTTGTCTAGTCACTGTCCACAGATTTATTGATTTAATCTGAAAAAGTTGAGAACCCGTAAAACTGATGGTAAATTTGTGTCAGTCTAAACTTGCTCAAATCTATCATCTAAATTATAGATAAGTCAGCAAACTGACGTATTTATCTATATTACACAAATCTACATTGGTTTTTGTTCCCTAAAACCTACTTTTATCACATATAAAATATTATTTTTAATTTACCTTAAGTGGTTGGGTTTTGTTGTCTCAGTCTGGTTTGGATTCTGCTGTGATCAATTCCCTTCTGTGGAAAACCAGAACGTCCTCCCGCTCTTTAATGTCCTACTGGAGTTTAGAGGAAGAATCCTACGATTCCTGGTGATCAGCCACGTCCTGGGTCCACGGAACGGACGGACCAACAAAGAATCCTGTTCGTTGACACCAAATTGTTAAGAGTTTGTCAAAGCTGTCTTTGATAAACTAATAAGACTGAGAACTTTGTTAAATACAGGATCAAAGTTTATTTCTTTTGCAAAAGAGAACACAATTTAGATACAGCTCCGAACATGTTTGAATGTGTTCTGAAACTTGAACAATGAGGGATACATTTTATACACGTTTGCACGTAACAGATTTTATCTTGCACGCATTTGACAACAACACAATTACTTTTGAAGATAACACAAGCTTATGAGTCATATGCCTTAAGGGTTTACTTAGGGTAATGACACAATGGTATCGGTCCAGATTCCAAAAACTTTCCCAGGCCTGAGTGAAAACAACAAAAAACACCCTCCAGTGAAATTGTGTTTACCCAGAAAAATAGCTGATGCAATGCAGTAACATAGTAAATGACATAAATGAATAATAAAGATGATAAAGAACATAACATGGCATTCCACAGTAGCACATCTTATTTTCAGTTGTTTTGGTGTTTTTGGTATTTACAACAATGTTTTTTTTTGATTGATTGTGTTTATGTTTATTAAATTTGTTCATTTATTTTTACAAAAGAAACAATACAAGACAATCCCATAAACGATAATGTACAAAATACATAAAAATGAAAGGTAGCAGAAAGAAGAATAAATCTTATTATATCTGCCCCTTTTTTCCAACAATCAGATTAAACAATAATAATCTTCAACCAACAGTACAAAATGACTAACTCTTTCTAATTTTCTAACTAATACAATACACATTACGCTATTTCATATATATTTAACACATTCGTTTTGATCATTTTCTTAAATGTAAACATTGACTTGGCATTTTTAACTACATTCTCCAAGCCATTCCATAATCTAATTCCCTGGATTGAGGTAGAACGTCCCTTCAAACTAGTTCTGAATTGTGGTTTTACAAACATCTCTGTCCCCTTAAGATTATAACAACTTTGTCTTTTAACAAAATGCATTTGGATATTTAAAGGTAATGCATTATTTTGAGCCCTATACATAACTGATAAAATATTATAGTCTACCAAATCATGGAACTTCAATAACTTCAGTTGATAAAATAATGTACTTGATGGATGACGGTAATGTTTTCTAGTGATAATTCTTACAGCTCTTTTCTGTAATACAAAAATAGGCTTTGTGATTGTTTTACACGCATTCCCCCAAACATCAATACAATAGATTAAGTGTGGAACAATGATTGTGTTATACAACCAATACAGAGCTTTATCATTCAATAGGTCTCTGACTTTGTACAGTACTGCAATCGATTTGATTGATTGGATGTTTCTTCATCTATTTTCTGTGATTGAAGATTTGTTTCTGTTGCATTTTTTATTTTTTTTGTTTAGGAGTCAGGATCATTCATTTGTTTGCAGCACATTTTAACTGTTTGCTGTGCGTTTAGCTATTTGTAGCTTGTTTGCACCCGTCGTCCACTGTTGAGGTGGGACTCTTCAGGGACTAACCATGAAAGACGTACCTCTTATGGGGTAAGATGAACTACATTTTTATAGAAGCTCTCATATTAAAGATCAAAGCACCACCTAGTGGTCAAACATAAAAATCAAACGTTTGGTAATAAAGGTACAAAGAAAAAACATTACCGTACTGAAAGGAATGCGTTATTTTATGAAATGAGATTAAAAAAGAAATACAAAGATTTTTATTCACAAATAAACAGCTTTTCTCTGATGTGGATCCCGATGGGTTTGTTTAAAGATTATTTTTGTCCAAAAATTTATCCACAAAGATCACAAACAAATCTTTTCTATCCTGTGTGGACTATCATGTGTGTCTTTAAAGTTGACTTCCGTCCAAACCTTTGTCCACAAAGATCACAAACAAATGCTTTCAGTCCTGTGTGAACTGTCATGTGTTTGTTTAAATTTGACTTCCATCCAAACCTTTTTCCACAAACATCACAAACAAATGCTTTCTGTCCTGTATGAACTATCATGTGTGTGTTTAAATGTGCCTTTCGTCCAAACCTTTTTCCACAAAGATCACAAGCAAATGCTTTCTGTCCTGTGTGAACTATCATGTGTTTGTTTAAATTTGACTTCCATCCAAACCTTTGTCCACAAAGATCACAAGCAAATGATTTCTGTCCTGTGTGAACTATCATGTGTTTGTTTAAATCTGACTTCTGTGCAAACCTTTTTCCACAAAGATCACAAACAAATGTTTTCTGTCCTGTGTGAACTATCATGTGTGCATTTAAAGTTGACTTATGTCCAAAACTTTGTCCACAAAGATCACAAACAAATGCTTTCTGTCCTGTGTGGACTATCATGTGTGTCTTTAAATGTGACTTCTGTCCAAAGCTTTGTCCACAAAGATCACAAACAAATGCTTTCTGTCCTGTGTGAACTATCATGTGTGAGTTTAAATTTGACTTCTGTCTAAACCTTTGTCCACAAAGATCACAAACAAATGCTTTCTGTCCTGTGTGGACTATCATGTGTGTGTTTAAATGTGACTTATGTCCAAACCTTTGTCCACAAAGATCACAAACAAATGTTTTCTGTCCTGTGTGAACTATCATATGTGTGCTTAAAGTTGACTTCTGTGTAAACCTTTTTCCACAAAGATCACAAGCAAATGCTTTCTGTCCTGTGTGAACTATCATGTGTGTGATTAAATGTGACTTCTGTCCAAACCTTTTCCCACAAAGATCACAAACAAATGATTTCTGTCCTGCGTGAACAATCATGTGTGTGTTTAAATGTGACTTATGTCCAAACCTTTTCCCACAAAGATCACAAACAAATGCTTTCTGTCCTGTGTGAACTATCATGTGTGTGTTTAAATGTGACTTATGTCCAAACCTTTGTCCACAAACATCACAAAGAAATGCTTTCTGTCCTGTGTGAACTATCATGTGTGTGCTTAGATTACTCTTTCTGATAAATATTTTTCCACAGACTTTACAACTAAATGAGCTCTGTCTTGACTGTCTTTTCTCGACTGAGCCTCCAGTTTTCTTCACTTCGACACATTCCTTGATAACCAAACAACTTGAAGACGTCACTGACTGACTTGTCTTGTGAAATTGTTTCCCATGCTCAGGGAAGCTGCAAGATTTGTTGACAGTGTTTACACCTGACTCAGGAGCTCTGCTCTCCTTCCAGTCTTTGTCACCATCTTTAGGTTCTGACCCAGAGTCTGATAAGTCTTTTAACTGAGAGTCAGAGTCATGTAAATCATCACCTTCATCATCCTCACTGACTTCAGTCTCTGAAGAGCTGCAATCATCTCTATAAGTATTGAGATCTGCATTCCTGGTAGTCTCTGCTCCTCCACAGTCCTCTCCACCAGTTGATGCTTTCATCTGGTCAGCTGAGCTGCTGGTTGGAAGATCTTCCTCTTTTACTTGGTGCTGATGAAGCTGTAAAAATAGATGTTTCTCTTCATCTTCCTCACTCTTCAAAGAACAGCAGTGAATGCAAACCCGGGGTCATCAGTCTCTGTTTTCACCCAAAACTGCTCTCCCTCCTGACTGGTCCATAGTTCCTCATCTTCCTCCTTTATCTTGAGGGTCTCTGGATCCTGTTGGTCCACACCAAACATCCGTACTTCAGGAGCTTCTTTAATCAGAACCATCTGCTGAACATCTGCAGGGACCACAGAAAACATGAACATCAGGTACAATTATAACTTTATATTCACACATACAGCGATGCTTGTAAGTTTGTAAAGCCTTTAAAACTTTATAAATTTCTGCATAAAAATGACTTAAATCATCAGATTTTCACACAAGTCCTAAAAGTAGATATGAAACAAGTGGACACTATTTTATTACATTTATCTTGAATCAAAAGACACAAATCAACTACAAATGACTCTTTTACTCTTTAATTGTTACTTTGTTTAATTCAGAATTGATCAACAGTAATAACTTGTCCATCCATCCATCCATCCATCCATCCATCCATTTTCGTCCGATTATCCGGGGTCGGGTCGCGGGGGTAGCAGCCTAAGTAGGGAGGCCCAGACTTCCCTCTCCCCAGCCACATGGAGCAGCTCCTCTGGGGGAATCCCAAGGCGTTCCCAGGCCAGCCGAGAAACATAGTCCCTCCAGCGTGTCCTGGGTCTTCCTCTGGGTCTCCTCCCGGTGGGACATGCCCGGAACACCTCACCAGGGAGGCGTCCAGGAGGCATCCTAACCAGATGCCCGAGCCACCTCAACTGGCTCCTCTCGATGTGGAGAAGCAGCGGCTCTACTCCGAGTCCCTCCCGGATGACTGAGCTTCTCACCCTATCTCTAAGGGAGAGTCCAGACACCCTGCGGAGAAAACTCATTTCAGCCGCTTGTATCCGAGATCTCGTTCTTTCGGTCACAACCCAAAGCTCATGACCATAGATGAGGGTGGGAACGTAGATCGATCGGTAAATTGAGAGCTTTGCCTTTTGACTCAGCTCTCTCTTCACCACGACAGACCGGTACAGCGCCCGCTTCACTGCGGATGCTGCACCTTTCCGCATGCCCTCTCCGGGTCGGGGATGAGGTCCTGCCCCAAGTGGAGGAGTTTAAGTATCTCGGGTCTTGTTCACGAATGAAGGAAAACTGGAGCGTGAGATCGATAGGCGGATAGGTGCAGCATCCGTAGTGAAGCGGGCACTGTACCGGTCTGTCGTGGTGAAGAGAGAGCTGAGTAATAACTTGTCATTGTATGATAATCTGTGCAGAATTGATCAACAGTAATAACTTGTCATTGTATGATAATCTGTTATTAACATGAGTTGTCACTCTTATGCTGGTTTATTCTGAAGTACGATGGTGCTTAAAGCTATGGCACAGGTCAGGGTATGTGTTAATTGAAACTTCTCAGCTTTGTCTAAGAGTTTAGACATAATAATCACTTTACTGGTGACTCCAGCTGTCTGTTTATCTACACAGTTTTCCTGCCTGTCCTTCAGACTTCAACTCGCTGAACTGCAAAGCCACTCCCGTTCTTTTTGGCTCACAGCCAATCAGCGGGGTGGATTTGACTGGGTCAGCCCTCCACATAAAACCCAAACTTCCTATCGGAGTTTAGTTTACGAGGGGACAGCAAACTATGTTCTTCTCCTGAAAGCTGGGTGAACGCCAGTCAAACGCTAATCCTTGGAATGACCGCTGAGTCATTGCTAGAAGCTAAAATAACATTTGCATGAAGGCCGAGTGTGGTTTTACGTTACAAGCAGGGAAAAGAACGCATATTTCGTTTGAAACGGCCATCAGATGGTTGGTTCTGGTAAACCCAGTTTGCTTTGGACGGATCTGATAAGACTGGACTCGGTTCCGAGGTCCGTTGTTGTTGTTTCATCAGTAAATCGTTGTTCATTTCATTTCATTTATTTATTTATTTAAGTTAGGACAATGCATATTAATCAACATGACAGCAGTAAGCATCAATGTAAATATGCCGGAGTTAGCACAATAGCTAATTTGCATCCGTTGTCCTAAGGCAGGTAAGAATAAGAAACGTCCCATAAAACAAAAGAGCAGAGAAAAATACAAACATCACCTATATAGCTCATAACACAACATAAAATTACAATAAAAATATGATGCCATAAGAAAATAGACAAAGTAATCTACACATGAGTGCACTTCTGATTAGTTTTCAGCCAAAGTTTCAGAGAATTTTTAAAGCTGGAGTAGGTGCCACAGTTCCTGATGGAAACTGGCAGTGTGTTCCATGACTGCGTGCCTCTGATGGACACCACCATTTGGCCAAATTTAGTCCTGCGCCGCTGCACATCACAATCTCCTCTGGTCAGTGCTCTTGTGTTTACTGTACTTGTTTTTTTACTTATAAAATATATTAAAGGAGGAGGAGCAAGTCCATTTAAAACTTTAAAAATCAGGCAAACGTCCATAAAAATCTGATAGCTATTAAAATCCAAAATTTTGTACTTATTTATGATGTTGCATAATGATACTGTATTGGCTTTTTGTCAAAAATTTTCAGTGTTTTCTTAAAAGAGTCTTTAGGGGCTTCATGACGATCTCTGAAGTGTGAGACCATGTGGTATACCAATAGGCTATATGGCTGAAGATCTTACTGAGTATGGCTCAGTGACACTGTTTGAATTTGTTTAGACATAATTTCAGATTTTTTGCGATGTGCTGAAGCGTTTTTATTGAGTTGTAAAGAGTCCAGAAAGTTAAGCTAACAGCTAGCTTTCGTCCAACTTGGAAGCCACATGTCTTCTTCATGTTGTGGTTGATATGTTGTGGTTGATCGAGGACATAAGACTACATTACCCAATTGAACTACGAGAGTTCTGATTGGTCGAGTGACGGCAACATATCAGTAAAGCGAACGCTGATTCGCTGACAGTTGGTGACTAGGGATGCGCGATATAACCGGTACATGGTATAAACGATATAAATTTAGCCTACGATAGGGATCTGTCTTCTACCGGCTAACCGCAGAAAATCACAGTTGTCCGATTTAATCTTTACTTTTTTTAGTTTAAAACTGTACATAAGTGGGTTGAAGTGTACAATCAGAGTTGTCAGAGATAATCGATACTTTTTTTTGTTTAAAACTGTGCGTAAGTGGTGTTAAAGTCTTTTCTTCGAGTGCTAAGTTGCGAAGCTATAAGCTAACTTCGTCCGGCTTGCCGTAGTTTCGCCATCGGACGCATGCGCAAAACGCTGGGTTCTGTTGAAAGTATTTTTTTGTGTGTAAGTAAGCGTTGGTCAGCTAAGAGAAAACTGCCCTCTGATCTGTGAACAGAACGCAGTGTTGTGTGATTTTACTGCGAGGACCTCTGGTCAAAGCCACAGAGGAAACTGGTTGCCTTGTCAGCTCTCCTTAAAGCTGAAGGAGACGCCCTCTAGAGGGTTGGAGGCTGAAGTGTTTTCAGTGTAAAATGCTGCTCGTTATTGGAAACTGTTAAGAGTTAACAACATGTATTCTTTAGTTTAAAACTTATGGCTAAAACTACACAAGATATATTTTGCACTGTTTTGCACTACAAGAAAGAAGCCTAATGCTTGAGTTGTTAATTATTTAAAAACTCTCTGGACCTAGCAGTGAAATTTTCTTAATAGAGATTATTTTGTGGTACAGTATAGCAGTTTTCAAAATAAATTATGGCAAAAGGACACCCTATGCTTTTTTAAATTTCTATTGCAAGTTTTATACCAAAAACATATCGCGATATATATCGTTATCCCCACCCTTCATAATTCATATCGTGATATGAATTTTAGGCCATATCGCACATTCCTATTGGTGACGAACGTCGTTGGGACGGTCCACTTGTCGTCAAGTTTCCTTCAGTTACGCAGTCCTGACAAGTTTCATGCTTACTTGTCCGTTAATATCTTTAAAAACCTGTTTAATCGCTGTGTTTTTGAGATTTTAAATTATGCTTTTAACGCAGTTGAAGTAAAACCACCGATCGTCATGTGACCTGCGGTCACGTGACACCGGAAGCTACAACTCGTTTATGGAACAGACCTTTTTCTTTAAAACGTTTAAAAATCACAGAACCTGTTCTAAACAATTTTATTGACATCGAGCCGTCTTTTAACAGAACGTGGTTCGAGCGATTATCAAGCACAGGCTCAAACTGTTTCCGAAAGTTGTTTTAAATCCGATTTTGTTAGATGCTACTCGTAAGCCAACAACAGGATTTCAACAGGGCGCCGCCATTTTGCCCCGCACTAATGGCCAGAAAGAATAATTACAGCCATCTAGTGGTAAGAAATAAGCTTTGAACATCTGCTGGATAAAAGATAGCAATACTTTTACACAAAATTGATGCAGACATGTCTGCATTTTATTTAAAATTAACACTTTTAATGTAATTCTGTGCAGCTTTAAGCTTTCCAGTTTATTTTAAACAAAAGGTTTAAAATAAAAACAAGAAGCATCTTTTGTCTTGATTTTCACAAAAATTAAAACATACATAGCAGAACAGATTTGAACATGTCACAGGTCAACAAACTTATAAAAATCACTGATTTTTATTTGAAATAACATCTTTAATGTTATGCTGAGCACACAGACACTCCAGTTTATTTTAAATACAAATTTATTTAAAATAACAAACTGAAAGGCCTTTTTCACTCCTGTTAACTGTCAAATGCAGTAAGATAACAGTTTCAATGAAACTGCAAAACATCTTTTTAAGGCAAGATGAAGTAGCATTCTGAGAACATTTTACAGTGAAACATTGCATTTAAGTCAGATCGCTTTTATAAGCGTTTGTGTGAATAAACCAAATCAGGCTTGGGTTAGTTAGTAACTGTTGTTCGAATATAAGTTCTATTTAAAGTTAACACTGCCAGAGGGCAATTAACTTTACAATTCATTGAGGGTAAAACCTGAAATAAGGTACCTATGAATAAAATGCTTATTAAACACAGTGAAACACACAAACCTGAAAGCTGGTTATTTTAATTAACTCAATGCTACATTAAAAGTAATGATTTATTTGCACATAGTAAAATAAGAACCATCTTACTTGATTTTTCACAAAATCATAACAAAGATGGAGGTTCAAAAAGAGACGCATCCAAACACATGACCTGCTCCCCCTGCACCTCGCACAGAGAGAGAATCTGTCTCAAAGCGTGGTGACTACTCCGCTGCCAAGTACATCTTGTAAGGGAAAGATGAATACCGTTTACTGTTTTTTTATAAAATTTCCAAAGCTTATTTTGGTGACCGAAATGAGCCAGAAATGCAGGAAGAGGAACATTTTAAACTTCTTTTCAGCTTCAATCTCCACCCTACGCTGAGAAAAAGTTTGCGCCTCATGCGTTATTACAAAAACACCATAGCTGAAATTAAAGAGTGTGCTACGCCTCATGCGTTATTACAAAAACACCATAGCTGAAATTAAAGAGTGTGCTATAAATGCTTTTGAAGTGCTCACACAAAGCAGAACACCCTCAGAGGTGTACCCAGGTCAAAAGGTCAAATCCCACTCGCAGAAAGTAGACGGGGTTCCCCCGCCTACAGAGTGCGAGAATAAACAAGATTTTCAAACCAACAAACAACGAAATGTTGGTGCCAGCTGGTACAGTGACTCAAATTGGTTTAAAGGGAGCTCTACTCCTCGTGTACCTCAGATTGAAAAATCTGAGACGAGCAAAGAACTACAAAAGGTAGGTGTTCGCTCTCTGAGAGAACCAATATGGTTCAGATCGAACCAAATGGGTGTAAACCAAGGTCTTACAGTGGGTGAACTTCGAAAGAAGTGGATGTATGGGCACCAATACCCATTGAACAATGGTTGGTCCCAACAGGAACCCCCCGAGACGTGGCCCTCCCGCCCTTGCACCTCGAACAGAACAGTTTGAGACATGCGAAGAGTCACAAAAGCTCCAGGAAAATGGCCCAACGCCTCTACGCTCGGAAGAGACAGAGGAAGTAAGTAGTTTGTTAGAAGATTTGAATGTTACAGCGCTTGACCAACCTGTTACAATGAGTGGTGTTGTAATTGATAATGACACTAACAACATTGTCCAACCTGGTGAGGTGATGTGCGACACTGTCTTTTACAAAGACTCAGAGCACACAGTTGACAACAAAAACGTCAACATTGCCAAAGATGCTGACAGCAAACAAATTGTTGATAGTCAACAGCATCCTGAAGGTCATGATGCTAACAGCCAACAAGATGTTGACAGTAACCAAGATTACACAGACATAGGTACACGTAAACAGAAATGTGTGCCAAGACCTAAAAGGTTTCTGTGTAACTTTATCAAAAGGGGGGTGGCTAAGAAAGCTTACCTGCCAATCACACTGGAAGGGGTCCTCGCGCGTGAAGCCCTCCTGGATGGCAGTGCAGACATAACTATTATGTCAGCCAAACTGTTTGAGGAGCTAAGGACCGCCGCTAACGGTGTTAACAGGCAAATACCCCTCGTGAAAAGTGCTACCGAGCTGCAGGGCCACGCAGAGACGAGAACAACCCTAACAGCTATAGCTATGGTTCACGTGCAGATTGGCAAAATGACACTATACCACCCGGTATATGTGTCTAAACTTGACTCATTCCCATTTTTGGTTGGCCAAGATTTTATAAACCGTTTCGACGCGATTATAAATTATGGTGATCAGACGATGTGGGCCACAGTGAGCAATCCACTGCCGATCGAGGTGCCTCCACAAGGTTATGACACTGACTGTTTAACAGCAGGTACCGCAGAAGGCTCAAGGGAATCCCCAACAGAGAGCACAAGCCCGGTAAATGAACCTTCAAATACAAGTGAGACAGAAGAGACCCAACAGTTGGACCCAACTCTGGTCTAACGAGAGGACCTCCTCTGCGAGCTAAAACAATTAGCACTCACTGAATACTGCCTACCACAGGTAGTGAAAGGTGTGGAGATCCAAGGATCCCACACCGAAGATGCTGTACTGTCCCCTGGGATAAGTAATTCGGCAATCAGCCAAGCTTTCGATGACACCTTGGTTCAAGAGCATTTGAGTATAGAACTAATCAGAAATGACTTAGTTCTTACAAACTCAAAGAGCACCTCTTCAGTCAAGAAGTGGGAAAACACGCACCACAACAACAGTGACCCGTCGCAGTCTGAACACTCAGACACACCTGCGACTGTGCCGACAGTTGTGACACGCCTGAATTACACAGAAAAAGGTAAACATAAGAAGGAACGTTGGCCTAAACCTAAAAGGTTCCTGAGTACTATCTACTCTCAGCTGCACAAACAGCTTGAACTAAACAATGGCATCCTAACTCGTGCCCATGGACGGATGTCCTCACCTGTGTGCATGGTCCCCCATGACCACAGGGGGGTGATGTTAGGTCATTCCCTTGACAAAGACAAAGATTTCAATAACCCCACAAACGACAAAATTCTCGCAAACTCACAGACTTCATGGGATAATAAGGTTGTCCAAGCACAAGATAGTAAATAAACTAAACAGTTTAAACTACATTAGTTGAGAAAAGAAACCGCTCCAACTAGAACTTAGAAACGCTAAGTCTAAAACCCACAACAAAAAACTAACCTTAACAACCGTTTAAATCTGCAGGATTTAATTGACATCGGTTATAAAGCTAAGACCTGTATTCTTGTGTGTGACACGTTGGAATCTGACGACAGAGTGAGTTGAAGCAGTTGAAACGTTGTTTTCTTGTTGCTTAATTGCTACTTTTGTTGTTATTGAAGTTTGGTATTGTTTTCTGAACACTCCCTGCCAAAAGACGTTTTGCATAAATGTTAGTTGAAGACTTCAATGGATTTAACTATGCCAACATGCAGTTTCATTTTGTTAAAAACCTAAATAATTGAAGAGTCATTGTAGATTAATACTACTTAAGGTACTATAATCTACACACTGATCTCACAATCATTTAAGTAGAACCGATTCAATCGTTTCTATTCTAAGATTATCTATTCATTTTTGATGAGTCTCGCCATAGACTTCAAAATTTATAGGGAATACCAAATCATGTGTCGTTCGTCTAAAAGGACAACAGACATTTAGACCATACTATATTTTCTTTTCTATTTTTAGTTTAACTTTAAACTAAATTATGAATGGAGGAATAGTTTGGAAGAAGAGGCCTTCGTTACAGAAGCCCTCCTGAACCTTCTATAGGTATAGATCCCTATATCTGATTTTTACAGCATTGATCCACCCCTTAATTGGTAATTGTACCTGATCTAAACCATGATAGCTTACATACCAGGTGCATATAGGTAATGTAAAATCCCAATAATAAGCAAACCTAAAACCACATAAATGCATTACACATAGAACCAGAGTGGCATGGACTGAAAACCAAACTCTTTTACTCTTCAATTGTTACTTTGTTTAATTCAGAATTGATCAACTGTAATAACTTTTGTCCCAATGGCCAGCTTCTGTAGCCGAGGATAAGACCGCCAGGGTCCCCGCCCTCGGCCACCACCCATCCCACATTGCACCCGACCCCTTTGGCCCCTCCCATAGGTGGTGAGCCCATGGGAAGGGGGACCCACGTCTCCTCTTCGGGCTGTGCCCGGCCGAGCTCCATGGGTAAAAGCCCGGCCACCAGGCGCTCGCCAACGTGCCCCACCTCCGGGCCTGGCTCCAGAGTGGGGCCCCGGTGACCCGCGTCCGGGCGAGGGAACATTCTGTCCAATTATTGTACTCATCATTGGGGTCTTTGGGCTGCACTTTGTCTGGTCCCTCACCTAGGACCTGTCTGCCTTGGGTGACCCTACTAGGGGCATGAAGCCCCTGACAGCATAGCTCCTAGGATCATTGGGACACTCAAATATGGTCATGAGCTTTGGGTTGTGACCGAAAGAACGAGATCTCGGATACAAGCGGCTGAAATGAGTTTTCTCCGCAGGGTGTCTGGACTCTCCCTTAGAGATAGGGTGAGAAGCTCAGTCATCCGGGAGGGACTCGGAGTAGAGCCGCTGCTTCTCCACATCGAGAGGAGCCAGTTGAGGTGGCTCGGGCATCTGGTTAGGATGCCTCCTGGACGCCTCCCTGGTGAGGTGTTCTGGGCATGTCCCACTGGGAGGAGACCCAGAGGAAGACCCAGGACACGCTGGAGGGACTATGTTTCTCGGCTGGCCTGGGAACGCCTTGGGATTCCCCCAGAGGAGCTGCTCCAAGTGGCTGGGGAGGGCTGAGGAGAGGGAAGTCTGGGCCTCCCTACTTAGGCTGCTACCCCCGCGACCCGACCCCGGATAAGCAGACGAAAATGGATGGATGGATGGTAATAACTTTTGTCATTTTATGATAATCTGTTATTAACATGAGTTTTAACTCTTATGCTGGTTTATTCTGCAGTACGATGCAGTACGATGGTGCTTAAAACTATGGCACAGGTCATGGTATGTGTTAAGTGAAACTTCTCAGCTTTGTCTATGAGTTTAGACATAATAATCACTTTATTGGTGACTCCAGCTGTCTGTTTATCTACACAGTTTCCCTGCCTACCCTTAAGACTTCAACTCACTGAACTACAAAGCCACTCCCGTTCTTTTTGGCTCACAGCCAATCAGCGGGGTGGATTTGACTGGTCAACCCACCACATAAAACCCTAACTTCCTATCTGAGTTTGGTTTACGAGGGGACAACAAACTATGTTCTTCTCCTGAAAGCTAGGTGAACGCTAGTCAAACGCTAATGACTTTGTTCACCAGCAAGGATTTCACAGCAAGCTGCTGTGAAACCCGACCTATAGCTGAAACGCTCCAGTTGAAGGAATTTTCTTCAAATGATCTCTTATCTTGAAAAGCCAACCAGGAACTGACATCATTACTCTGTGAAGCAGAAGCGGACCTCACGAGACTGTGGCAAGATGGACGTGTGTCGCCTGTAAAACGTTGCAAGACGTGCACGTATGGCTTGACTAATTTACTGGAGTTGAGACAAGAAAATCTTCACCAAGGTAAAAGTCGTTCATCACGGTACGGACGTCCAGCCGACCCAGACCAGAGGATGTGCTTTTTCTGGTTAAACTCAACTCAAGATATACCCATCTTTCATCATTTTCTTCCTCCTAAACTTTCTCCTTAAACTTTATTTCTAAAAGTAAAACTGTAAGTTTGTGCCGCAGAAATAAGTTAATAAGACCTAGTCCTTGTGTTCTGTTGTCTCTAAGTTTTAATCTGTGAAAGTTATTATGAGTTGGTCAGGGGTCCTGACTCTTGGCTGAAGAATACTGCCATCGAGCGGTAAGTTTGTTAAAATATGGCAGGCAAATCCAGAAAAAAAAACATGAGCCGCCTGAGTACAACTCAGATGATTTGGATGAGATCAAACGGTCCTCGAGTTTCATGAGCTCTGAACTGGAGAAACTAACATCCCAAACTGAACTCATGAAGGGTCTATTCGAAGAAGTCAAACAATTAAAATTACAAATGGGACATAAAAATAAAAAAATTATGAAATTAGAGCAAAAACTGGATTACCTTGAGCAACACACAAGACAAGATAACCTTGTCATCACGGGACTTGAAGTAAAGACTCGCTCTTATGCAAAAGTTGATTCTGGTGCAAAAATGAAAGAAGATGCATCACACCAAGACCTAAGGACCTTGGAGGAGCAGATGATGACTTTTTTGCAAGATAGGGATATAGACATTGATCATGATACTATTTCAATGTGTCACACTCTGCCCAGAAAAACAGAAAATACTTAACCAGTAGTTGTTGTCAGATTTATCAGTAGAAAAGCTAAAAATAATGTACTGATGCAGGCTAGAAAATTAAATGGAACAAAAGTTTACATAAATGAACATTTAACTAAGAAAAATGGCAACATTGCTCATGAAGCAAGGTTGTTAAAAAAACAGAGCAAGATAGTGTCAACATGGACAAGAAATGGTAACGTCTGGATCAAGGTACAGGAAGGATCACAACCTAAAATAATAAAAGAACTTAGGGATTTGGAAAGATTGAGGTGTGACTAGATGATGACTTAATAATATATTATGAAATATTCTGTTCAACAATTACCATGCGAACACTCTGACGAGCAAATACACTGAATCATGACAATGTCTGAAGAATCAAAATACAAAATATACAACTTAGAAGATGTTATCGACAGAAATCTCTTTCCAGTTATAAAAGCTAGTGAGTATTATAATATAGATCAGTTTAACAAAATTAATATTGCAAATGGAGCATTCTCTATAATTCACTTTAATTGTAGAAGTATAAACGCAAACATATCTAATATCTCAGATTATTTAAGAAAATTAAATAAAACGTTTTCAATAGTAGCGCTATCTGAAACTTGGCTAAATGAAGGAAACATAAACGATGCTTACATTCAAGGATATGAATTATATTACATGAATAGGAAAAATAAAAGAGGTGGAGGAGTTGCTCTGTTTGTCAATAGTGAAATAAAATGTAGATTATATAGTGAAATGTATTTAGTTGTTGAAAATACAATGGAAATGATAACAATAGAAATAATGAACAAAAATAGCAAAAACATATTAGTAAGTTGTGTATATCGTTCACCTGGATCAAGAATAGAGTTATTCACAGATAAAATTACTGCACTACTAGAAAAGAGTTCCCACAAAAAAGTTTTTTTTGTGTGGAGACTTTAATATTGATCTAGGAAATAATATTGATTCATCTAACATCGGTACATTTTTGGATTCAATGTACTGTATAGTCTGAGTTTCTTTCCGCTGATATCAAATCCAACCAGAATCACAAACCATAGCGCTACGATAATTGATAATATTTTTACAAAAATCACAGATGGTGATGTGATGAGTGGTATTATGATGTCTGATCTAACTGATCATTTGCCAATTTACACAATTTACAAAAATGATGAAATTTTACCAAAAACAATTAAAAGAAATAATAAAATTATAAACACATCAAAGAAAGCCTTGGATAAATTAAAGAATGATTTGGACAAACAAAACTGGGAAGTTGTGTATGTGGATGATGTGAACAAATCATATGATAAGTTTATGAATATTCTAGCAACTCTGTATGAAAAAAATTGTGTGCAAAAATATGCGATAAAAAAAGAACTGTTGATCAACCTTGGATGACGAAAGGATTGATAAACGCATGATGGTGTAGTGGCTAAGGCTTTTGACTTGGGACCCGAAGGACGCGGGTTCGCGCCCCGGCCACTACACAACTTGGGGTGTCTATGAGTGCACATCTAATTCTCCAGCTCCCCGAGCGCTGACTACGGCTGCTCGCTGCACCACCTGGTGGTGGTTGGGTTAAAGGCAGAAGACCAATTTCGTCTGTCAAGTATGGGAAACATACACAGATGACAAATGTGACAAATTATTATTATTATTATTAAAAAGAAGAACTATCTATACTCATCTTTTTTGAAATCCAGAACACAAGAGGCTGAAAATAAATATAAAAAGTACAAAAACAAATTAGTTGGGATCATAAGAAAACAAAAGAGAGAATATTATAGTCAGTTATTACAAAAAAGTAATGGTGACACTAGGACAACATGGCGAGTAATAAATAGTGTTTTGAAAAAACACAAAGTCAGAACGGGTCTTTCACCAACATTTTTGATTAATGAAAATGAAATCCATGATGAAAATGAAATTGTGAATGGATTTAATGATTATTTTGCAAATGTTGGACCGAGCCTTGCAGCTACAATACCTAAAATTGATAAAAATGTGAGCTATTTAATCAAGAGTAATGTGAACAGTATGTTCCTTAACGGAACTTCCAGAGAAGAAATACTGAATGTTGTTAAAAAATGTACTGATAAAAGGTCTAAAGATTGTGATGACATTGATATGATGGTGGTGAAAGAAATAATAACTCATGTTATAGAACCATTTACATACATATGTAATTTATCATTTTCTACAGGTATATTCCCAGATAGAATGAAGGTGGCTAAGGTAGTTCCTCTTTTTAAAAATGGTGACAAGTGTGTATTTAATAATTATAGACCCATCTCTCTGTTTTCAAAAATTCTGGAAAAATTGTTTGTGACCAGATTAGACCTATTTCTTGAGAAACACAATATATTAAGTAATAATCAGTATGGTTTCAGATCGAAATATTCAACATCCATGGCACTTATGGAGTTTATGGAACAAGTTTCAACAGCTGTAGATCAAAAGCAACATTGTATAAGTATGTTTGTCGATTTAAAAAAAGCATTTGACACAATTGACCACACCATTCTATGTGATAAATTGGAACAATATGGAATTAGAGGACTAGCCTTGCAATGGATAAGAAATTATTTGAAAAATAGAAAACAATTTGTACAAATTGATGATGTAAGATCAAGCTCCAAAAGTGTTCTTTGTGGAGTTCCACAAGGTTCTGTACTTGGACCAAAATTATTTATTTTATATATTAACGATCTAGTGGAGGTGTCTGATAACCTTAAAAGTGTTCTCTTCGCTGATGATACTACTTTTTTTTGTTTAGGTAAAGACTTGAAACAGATGATTGGGTTGATGAAGAAGGAGTTTATAAAATACAAACTTGGTTCAAATTAAATAAGTTATCATTGAACCTTGATAAAACTAATTACATGATATTTAGTAAAAAAAAGATCACTGAGGATCTCCCCTTCAAAATTGATGATGTTGAGATATGTAGAGTGAGTGAGATAAAGTTTCTAGGTGTGATTATTGATGAAAAACTGTCATGGAAACAGCACATTACTTCAGTAAAAACTAAAATGTCCAGAGCCATTGCAGTGCTCTACAAAGTTAAGGATTTTTTGAATAACAAAGCCTTGTATCTGTTGTATAATACCATCATAGTCCCACATCTAATCTATTGTGTTGATGTATGGGGAAAAGCATGTAAAACCATTACTAAGCCTATCTTTATTCTACAGAAAAGAGCTATACGGATTATTACAAGAAAGTCTTATAGTCATCCTTCAAGTATATTGTTTCATCAATTGAAATTATTGACGTTTTATGATTTGGTGGACTATAATATTCTTTTAGTAATGTATAAAGCTCAAAATACGATACTACCTCCAAATATTCAAACGCTTTTTGTCAGAAGGAAAAGTTGTTATAATTTAAAGGGAACTGACATTTTTGTAAAACCTAAGTACAGAACCAGTTTAAAGAGTCGGTCTACATCAATACAGGGGATAAGTTTGTGGAATATTTTGGAAAACGATGTAAAAAAGTAGAGTCTATTTCTATATTTAAAAAAAATGATTAAGAATAACTTGTTGAAAAGATATATTTAAATGTTTGTTAATTTTGAAATGTAACTAGAAATGTAAATGTATGATGAGTTCTTTATTTTGTTATACATATATTATATAGATGATATCGTCAAAAAGGAGTTCAATACAAGATCAACTGGACTTTATTTGTTGCAGAAAACGTTTGACTCCTATCCAGGAGGCTTTTTCAATTCCATGAACAAACTGTGCGAAGTTTGGAGTTATAAGGGCAGCACGGTGGCACAACTGGTAGAGCTGCTGCCTCTCAGCGAGAAGGTTGCCGGTTCAAATCCCGGTCCGGGGCCTTTCTGGGTGGAGTTTGCATGTTCTCCCCGTGCATGCGTGGGTTTCCTCCGGGTACTCCGGTTTCCTCCCACAGACCAAAAAACATGCTTGTTAGGCTGATTGGTGACTCTAAATTGACCCTAGGTGTGAGAGTGGATGGTTGTTTGGTGTGAGTGAGACAGGTCCCTCTTGTAAATGAGTCCCCGTGACTCAACGAGGCTAGCCTGTATAAATAAAGGATGAATGAATGAATGAATGAATGAATAACAGAACCATGCACCATCATATGTAAATTGCAAGCTGAGGTAACACATACATGTGAATTGACAGATCACACCTTAACAGTAGGGGGTTCCCTTGAGGTCTCTGACAGAAGACACAACACTGTATGCAAATTGACAAAAAACACCTCCCAAACCAACAAACAGAGGCTTCTCAAAGAAATTTGTTAGTCTAATTTACAGAAAAGACACCTCTGTTCCCATACGGTGTAAAGCGTTTCGGAATCAGTCCCAAAACTGAGTTGTAAGTCTTGGAAAGTTGAAATCTCAGATCTCCTCCTCTGTTAAGAGAAGGTTTTTCTCTCTTAACATAAACAACTTCCTTCATACCCCTCTCAAACCATCTGTGCTCTCGGTCCAAAATTTGCACATCCTGGTCCTCAAATGAGTGTCCCTTGTCCGTGAGATGGAGGTGAACAGATGAGTTTTGTCCAGAGGAGGTAGCTCTCCCGTGTTGGGACATTCTTTTGTGGATGGGCTGCTTAGTTTCTCCAATGTAACGGTCTGGGCAGTCCTCGCTGCACTGGACTGCGTAAACCACACCACTCTGTTTGTGTGTCGGGGTTCTGTCCTTAGGGTGGACCAGCCTCTGTCTGAGTCCTGTTGGGTTTGAAATGTACTGGGATGTTGTGTTTGTTGAAAATCCTTCTGAAATTCTCTGAGACTCCAGCAACATGAGGAATGACAATGTTTTTCCGTCTTTTAGACTTTTTCAGTTCATTATTGTGTTTAGCAGATTTCCTTGCTGACTTGACAAAAGCCCAGTTGGGATATCCACATGTTTGCAGAGATTTGTTGATATGTTTCTGTTCCTTTTCCTTCCCTTCTGTCCTTGTGGGGAGGTGTTCTGCCCGATGCTGTAAAGTTCTGATGACAGAAAGTTTGTGCTCCAGTGGATGGTGAGAGTCAAACAGGAGATATTGGTCTGTGTGGGTTGGTTTTCTGTAAACTTCAATGTTGAGACGGTCATCTCTCTCCATATGCACCAAACAGTCCAAAAAAGGCAGCTTATTGTCGTTAGCATCCTCTTCTTCTTTTTTCCATGTGGGAAGCTGTGCACACTCACCTCACTTTTTTTACCTTTGTGTGTTTTGAAATTACAGTCAACAGCAATGCAGTGCGGCATTATCTAAATTTACACCAGTTAAACGCAATATAAAAAAGCTGCGTAATGTTAGCCTTGCTGTGTTCTTACTCCAGATTTTAAAGTTGTTCTTACCCCGCTGTGGATCTGTAGCTCCGCCCCAAGACCACATTCAAAAACGGCATCAAAATGGGTGTGTCGAGAGACAAGGAGGAGAGGAGTTGGGGGGTTAGGCTGCATTCACGCCCCCTCTAGCAACAAACTAAAACAAACTAAAACTCTAGCAAACAACTTAAAACAAGCAACAACAAAGAATTATTATGTAGATGTATTTATCTATTCTCACCCGATCTATCCCAAACAAAAGGCTTAAAAAATATGAAAATAATACTACAAGGTATTCCGTGACCGGGGATCGAACCTTGGTCTTTCGGATCCCAAATCTGCTCCTCCGCCTCTACCCCATCTTGGCATTCATGCATCACTCATCCCTCGCACAATAAGAAAACAAATACAACCAAATAGTTTTAGAACGCTGGCGTTCGATTAATAGATTTTGATGAAGTGAAAAGTATTCATAAAATAAATAAGTTAAAATATACAAATAACTAGTGCCATTCCAAAAACTATAATATGCTTTGTTGCAGTTCTTTTCCGGAGTGCAATGTACCACTTCCATATAAGGTATGAACTGCAGCGAGGACCTTCTCATCTCTGCAGGGGATTGGCTCTGCTTGAACCACTTTTGTGACGTCAGAAACCGTTTTCGCACTGCACAGCTCGTCCCGGGTTGCCCATGAGCCCAACCTGGCCTGCCCCCGCTCATTTCACATTGTGCAGAGATTATTATTAGAGAATACTGAGAATCTTCACCAGCAAATATTAGTTATATTTTAATGAAATTCAGCTCGCGCTGAAAGGCGGAAATGCTCTGATGGATGCGTGCTTCGTGTTATTTACGTTCTAAAATAAGCTGATTTGTAATCCGTTATTAACAAAAATTAAACTCAGACACACTAATATCTATATTCTGCTAACACATATTTTTTTAGGCGTTTCTATAGTTATATTTTAATTAAATTCAGCTCGCGCTGAAAGGCGAAAATGCTCTGTATGGGAGCGCTTCGTGTTATCTAAACTGGGCCCGGGAGCTCGGCCCGCTTATGGTACGTTCACACCGAACGCGTTTTGAACTACAGGAACGGCCGGTTTACATGCAAAGTCAATGGGGGACGCGCCTCTAGGGGTCGTGCGTCGCGTCACGTCCGATTTGAGCGGCGCGGAAGGTGCGGCAGAGCGTTTTCTGTGCATGCGGCGCCCGCGGCAGCCGCCGCCGCTCGATTTGAAAAAGCTGAACTTTCACCGCTCAACGCATCTGACAACCAATCAGGGAGAGTCAGCTATGTGACGCGGTAACGAGGGGACGGATGTTGCGCAAGTGTGACGTATTGTTTGTGAGACACAGAAACAACCCGCAAAGCCCTGTTCAAGTATGGAGGAGAGATAAAAAGGACCTTGCCTGGTGGTGTGTCAGTGAGGAAGTCAGGATATCGGGTAAGTTTTGAATTGTGAACTTTTCACCTTTAGCAAGTTTAAGCTTTGCTAGCTCCCCCCACACCCCGCCGCCACCGCAGCTGCTGTTTCTCGTTCCGGTCTGAACACCAGTGCGTCCACCTTGAGGCGTTTGGTCTGAACAACATGACAACGCGGGAGCAACATGGCAACATGGCGAGAACTGAGCTCCAGCTGAAAGCAACATAAAACAAAGAAATTATATATATATATATATATATATATATGGCACGAACTGAACATCGCGGACGAACTGAAGAGTCGCCACCAGAAACCACGAGCCGAGCTGGCTGACCGATTTTGAATCTTTGACTGGAGGGGGTCGAGCGCGGATCTGTGAGCTTATGACATGAGCCACAGGCTAAGCTGGCTAGCCGACCTGAAGCCGCCGCGACCAGAGAGGGCTGAACATCGCACGGACTGAAAAGCCGTCGACAGGTATCGTGTGCAGACCTCGGAGTGCAGACCGAAGGAGGCTGAGCGTTGTGCAAGTACCGGTGTACCGCTGTCGGAAGCTACGAGCTGGGCTAGCATCGGAGCTACGTGCTATGCTAACTGAGCTAGCATCCGAGCTACTGTGACTGTGACCGTTGCCTGGAGCTTCGAGCTGGGCCGAGCGCCGTGAGCGAACCAAACGACCGCCGCCTGGAGCTTCGAGCTGGGCCGAGCGCCGTGAGCGAACCGGACGATGGCCGCCTGGCGCTTCGAGCTGGGCTGAGCGCCGTGAGCGAACCGGACGACCGCCGCCTGGAGTTGGGCTGGTGTTGGAGCTGTGCCTAGAACTACGTGCTATGCTAACTGGGCTAACATCGGAAGCTGCGGAGACCGGAGGAGGCCAAGCGCCGTGCGTGAACCGTAGGACCGCCGTCTAAGCCGGGCTAGTGAGCAAACCTCTTCGGAAAACAGATCTGATTGCTGCAGGCTGCTGAGACCGTGAGTTCTGATCTAATAACTACTGATCTGGGTGTTGCACTGCTGGGCTGCACTGCTGTGGCCACAGCCACCATCGTTAGGCCTGTGAGCCTCGTGGAAGGGCCACGTGGTTCAGCAAACAAACCAGAGACCTGCTACCATTAGATTACAAACTTTGTAAGTATGACGAGAGGTAAAGGACCAAAGTCACCAGACTCGAAGGGAAACCACTCAACAGAAATGCAAGACTTTAAAGCAGAAATGCAAGACTTTAAAAATTCACTCAACTTTATGGGTGAACAAATAGAAAAATTATCAGCAAAAATGGATTCCCAGGCCGGTCTGGTTAATGAAATAAGACAACTGAAAGAACTGATAGTTAGCAAAAACAATAAAATTGCTGAACTGGAACAAAAAATAGATGACTTAGAACAATACACAAAGCAAGACAACTTGGTGATCTCAGGACTTGATGTTAGTAAGTGTCGGACATATAAAAGAGCTCCTACTAACAATGACCAAAATGAGAATGCACCTCAGGAAGAACAAGAGACTCTGGAGGATTGTGTAGTTGCTTTTTTTCAGAACATGGACATTGACATAGGCCAGGGGTGTCAAAGTCAAATACACCAAGGGCCAAAAAAAAAAATTGCTACAAGCCAAGGGCCGGACTGGTTCAATGTTCATATTGAAATGATTTCACATAGCCTGTTGAACCAAGACCTAACAGATTATCTATTATTTAAGGATTAAATTAATAAAACAATATTTTCTTATGGATCTGTCAGTAATTTCAAGTGAAAACATTTTTCAACAGGCAAACAGCAAAAAATTAAATTGTTTAAAAAAAAATATATATATATATATATATATATATATATATGTTTCTTAATTTCAAGATAAATGCATAAATAAAAGTGCATGCATTTTAAACTGAAAATGCATTATTGTGCAGCTCTACTGATCACCGCTTTCAAATGGGAAAATAAGAAAATAAATAAAATCAGTTGTATTCTTTCTCATGGCTCTGTCCCCGAGTCTATTCAACTGAAAAGTAAATATAAATAAATAAAATACAATAAAATAAAATACATAAATCTATGGCACACAGCCAAAACAATACTTCCTTCAAAGAAAAATCACGTCTTGTAGAAACAAATGTAAAAATTTAACTGAATTAAAAACTGAAAATTTGTTACAGCTCTGTGATGCTCACTTATCTGAGGCTGATACTTGGAGGTGCCTCATCTTTTGTACAAGTTCATCAATGTTTGGGGTTAGGCTCTGAGCTGAGGAAATCCTCAGGATTGATTACCTCCATGAACATGTAGTCTGCCTCCCACCTGGCTTGAAACCCCTGTTCTCTGTGTCCACCTTACGTTTAGCCATTTTTGAGGAGGGGTGCAAATGTAGCTGAAAGTTGATCTCTGCTCTGACTGCTGATGAATAATGAAGCCACTTAATTGTGCAGGCTGAAGTGACTGCACGAGCTACCTGCCTAAATAATGCTGCGTTCCAGTTGCCTCGGAGGCCGTAATTACCAACCTGGAATGACGTCATTACGAGTTGAATGCGTTCCAGTTAGCTTGTCGGCACGATGACGAAAACAAGATGGACGCCCGCTACAAAGCTGTTGTTGTTCTTGCTTTGTTGGATTATAAAAAGGTTTCCAGACCAGCAGCGAAGTTGAAAAGCAATTCTGAGGCTCTTGAAATGTTAACCAGGTATGTTGTTTTAACCAGTAGTTTTTATTTATTTATAAATAAGCTTATTTTTGTTAATTATGGTCTTGAGGCTCTTACATCTACTTTATAGTTTTAATTCGATCTCTTTTAGGATTATAGCAGCAGTACAGAAGTTATCATTAGATAAATAAAGTCAGAAAGTGCTGAACATTGTTTTTCTTTTCTTTTTACTACCTCAATCCATTAGCAGACGTTTTTACGGTTTATTGTTAAAATTGTTATTAAACTTCAATCAATCAAAACTTTATTTCAGACTCATATGGTCCATAGTAACAAAACAATTTAATTTCTTTGTATTTTAGGATGCTGCTGATACACACAAACCTACGGACACATGGAATAATCATGAAGACTATGGGAGGTGATGCTGAACATGGATGACAACAAGTTTGTGCGTCATTTCAGAGTCAACAAGACCCAGTTCACATCTGTAATGATGCAGCTGCAGGAGAAAGGAGCACTGTCAAGGTGCAGCACCAGTCCCTGTAGAAAAGAAGGTCCTGATGTTCCTGTGGTACATGGCCAACCAGAACAGCTTCAGGGAGATGTCTGACAAATTTGGTCTCGCAGTCCTCAGCACACAGGATCATCATGGAAGTACTGAAGGCCATTTTGCACAATGGGACACACCTTCATCCCCTGGCCTAACGAATTGATGCTGTGGTGATGATTGTCATCATGGCAGCCTGCCTTCTGCATAACCTCTGCATTGGGGCTTCACCAGTGTGTCAGGATCACCCAAACGGCTGTCCAAGGCAGGATGAAAATGACTAAATTACTCTTTACTGTGATGTGTGGATGCTGTACTTGTATTAGCTTGTCATAACTTGTCAAAAAATGTTCTAGTGTTGTTATAGTGCTGTTTTGATTAAATGTGTTTATCTGACATGCCACTCTCTCGCTGTCATTTATATCTGTGTGGATAAACCACGCCAAAAACATAAGCTGGTATAGGTAAACACATTTTACAGCTTCAAAAACCAGCTGCAAAACTTAGTTTCCCACAACAATAACACCTGCTTAAAAGTCAGTGCTTAAATAAAGCATTTCTATGTAGTAATTTTAAAACTCTGCCCGATGAGAACATGAGAGCACTAGTTTCTCTGCAAGTACATCGGTTTCCAAAAATATTGATGAAAAACTGCAGTGCATCATGACAAATTGTCGTGTTTGAATACCAGAGGTGTTCCTCTTTTACACTGAATTTACTTTCATTCTAAGTAGTTTCTTTTCATTACCTGCTTTCCTTTATTCTACTGAAAAACCACACTTATTGTGAAGTAAGACAAGAATTTGTGCATTTGTTATTTCAAATTGTTTTTAATAACGTATGACAACAAGGCACAGGTAACCTGCTGTAGAGTCGTTGAGTTGCAGTAACTGGACTTGTACAGTTCAATTTTCATCAATAAAATATGTCAAGGAGTCACCATTCCTCTGGAACAAGGGACCAGGGAAACGGGTTTGTCTGCTCGGGTCCAGGAACATGTTCATCTTCATGTTGACATAAACTGCAAAGAAATATACACATGGTTAACAACAAATCACAGATGACAGTAACTCACAAAACTAACCCACAATAATAAGTATAAATAAGGTCGATTTTCACTCTCTCACACACACACCCCCAACACAGACACACACACAGACACACACAGCTGTGGATTGACAGGATGGTTTGGGTTTCAAGTTTTGCATTTTTTTTAAACAAAATAATTGATTCTGTTAAACTGGATTCCCACCCTGACAAGCCAAGATAAATCTTGATAGACCTTTTAAAAACAGTTTATGGTGCAAAACATTAGTTTACTAGCTAAAAACACATGTAAAGGTGAACAAAGAACAACGAGGTTGCAGGTCTCCGACGCAGCTACATCATCAACACGACAACAATCACGTTCTTTAGAAAACACAAACAGCTTAGAAACACCCTCTAATTATTAGGCGACTTATTGTATAATAATCACTGTAAAGTACGACATGTGTTACTGAGTTAATGATAAACAATGAACGCTGAACAGCTAAAACGAGTACTGTGCTAAACAACAACAATGCCGCCTCACACCCGTTTAGCGTGCCGTTGTCGACGCACAGCGGCTGTTTAAACATATCATTATCGTTACTGTAAAGAACTACAGTGCCTGAATGCGTTAATGTGAAGTTACGGCTGAGTAAACCACAAAGAACAGCGAAAAAGAGTAAAAAGTAACTCTTTCACTCACTGTTGATGCGAGGAGCAGCCATCTTGAAACGATGATCTCGGCGAACTCGGGTACGGTGCAGTGAGACCGAGACCACGAGTTGTAATTACGACCTGAGGAGGTGTTCCAGTTGATTTTTACTGCTCGGAAGCTCGTAATTACGACCGCCGAGGACAACTGGAACGCAGCATAAAGGTTGAATGATTAGGCATACAGCTGTCTTGTGACTTTTTATTAATATACTGTACTTTTTTATGATTGTTGGCTGTTGGCTGCAAGTATGAAGCTGTGAAATCCTTCATTTTCTACAGCTGATAGCTGTTGGTCATTAATTATGAGGAAGTTCAGCAACTTCTCTGTGAACATTTAAGCTCCAAGCTTCAACTGTGTGTTTTTATTGTTCAGTCTGGGAGTATTGTCGCTCTTACGAGATTATCAGGTCGGTGTAGATGCGGTTGAACAAGAAAAAAAACACAGCTGAAGACATGGAGCTCGAATGAGGGACAGGCTGAATGATCCGAGACCGGGACGCGCGGCTGGCTCGTACTGCTCGGTTCAGCGAGAGTGTCGTCCCGCTGAACTAACTGAGCGTGGTTTAAAGTGGCGCTATGACTCTGCAGACATTGCACGTTGCTGTCTTATGGTATTTAGTGTAAAATACATCCACACAGCGGACATGTTACGATGAACAGTTGGCTAACTGTTAGCTAAAATGCTACTCACCGAGTCTGCACGTTGGAGCTGCTGGCTGCAAACTATGGAATGGATTTCCTGAATTTGAGGCGGGTCTCATTACTCTGGGTTCATGAGACACGACTCCGTTCCGAAAATCCATTCCATAGTTTGATCGACTCCGTGCCATGTACAAAACACCAGCGGGTAGCTGTGGCTTGCGGGCCGGATCTAATAGTTATCCACCTTATTCCTACGCCCCATGATGCTTTGCGCGAATTATGTGAACGACTTCCGCCGAAAGTCAGAACCGGCACTTTTGTTACACGCTAGCAACGCGCTAACCGGTTTTCGTCAGAGGTTTTAGGTCATAAAATATGTGGGAACACAAACTATCACAACTCAAATGTAGAGATATTGTTTTACCGCTACCTACAGCTGTTGAGGGGTGGGAGGACGACTTGAAGAAGTGGCCGAAAATAACGTACACTAGCATGTTTAGCTACTAGCATACTTAGCTACTTTGACAGTTGCTTCAGATGGCGAAGCGATGAGCAATCTGAAAAGCTCTGAAGCTTATTAGTATCTTCACAGTAACAAGGTTGGTCCTGTTATGTTAAGAGAGGTGGGACACTTTATTTAAACAAACATAAAGCCCAGTCTAAGCATTAAAACTCCACATCTCCAGGTCCAGCTAACAATGATGTTGCTTTGGACTTTTGAGCTGCAAGATGTTTATCTGGACACCAACTGAGCACCTGGAGCTTGACATTTCTTTTGACAAAGACTTTACTGATTCACAAATGAAGCACCTTGAGAACTTTTAATAAAATACAGTAAATGAAAACAAATAATGAAATAGACAGGAAACGATCTTTAAAAACTTGATAATGACAAAAGTGACATTTAGATAGAAACAGTAGTTTAATCCAAAATTAACTGATATAGTGCACACAAAAACCTAACCTTGTAAGAAGGTTAACAGTCAACTATTGTACATAACAAATGAATCATTTTAGCAAATACTTTTCTAATGTAATATAGTTAACATATCCTTTAAAAAAACATGTTAAGAGTTGTGTTACGTTTACAGTAAGTACACCAGTACTGTACATGTTTGAGAAAAATGTTTACATTTAATGTCTTCTCACTTCTCACTTGAAATAAGCTGGCATCCTTTGCGTGTGAATGCTGGAATGATTAAATTGACACCATAGCTCTTGCAGCAGGTCCCTCACTGTGAAACCACGATCACCCATCACCTGATCTCCAGCACGCAGATAGTCCAGAAACCCAGAGTTCTGTGTTATATACCTGTCACTGCATTTACCACCATAAGCATCTGAAATAAACATGATTATTCCAGAGGGAGAAACAGCCAATAAATATTTCACAGTGTTATTTGCATGTATGATTCACTTCTGGAGTCCAAGTTTTTAGCTTTCTGCAAAACATGTTGCTTTAATTGTTTCACGGGGCAACCATAGAATAAGGTCGTTGGTTTGTTCTGACATTATGTCAATCCACATTCCAACAGTCATGCTGCATGTGACTGGTGGTGTTGAGCAGCTCCACACTCTCATCAAGCCCATCTGAAAGTAAAAGTACATTATACAAACATTAGGGTTCATTTATGAACACACACACACACACACCTATATTATATATATATATATATATATATATAATATATATATATATATATATATATATATAGATATGTATAAA
>JBBPBX010017485.1:8534-22276 GCA_038048925.1 Garcialebias charrua
TATATATATATATATATATATATCTACTTTGTATATCTATCTATCTATTTATATGTATCTATATCTATATTTATATTGTATCTATCTATCAATCCATATCTATCTACCAACTAAGCCACCATGCTGCCCTCATTTTGTCTCATCAAATGTAAACGTGGATATAAAACGCATCGTTTAGATGTGTATTAGTAATTGATGTTTTTATTGAAAAGAGATACTTTTTTTATATGGCACTTAAATAGATTTATTTAGATTTAGATAAATAAATTTTAAATAGTACTTTCAGATTTTTATTAATGAAAAGTGCATTATAAATGGAATTCATTATTATTATTATTATTATATTCATGTCTGCTGTTTTGTCAGCTTACAAGATTCCTACAAATGACTTTAAATCACTTCATTTAATAACCAGGAAAGACCATTAGAAATTAACTTCAAAGATTAAAGCTCCCAAAGCACCATTTAACAAACAGTTTTGAATTATTCAGCTCCTTCTTTTAACCAAACAGACTTTTTTTTGTCATTTATGGGTAATTATTAAGCACTTAAGTGTATTCATATCAGTGTTTTATGAGTTTGTGTAATTAAGGCACAAGTGTTATGTCTTTGATATCTAAATGTGAACCAACATACACATCATAAAACCTTTTCCATTAATCATTGATCGTATCTGAGCAGAGCTTTATTATTTGTTTCTGTTTGAGGAGCAGGGAGAGCTGCCTCGTCAGATGTTTTCTTCTCTTGGCTCTCCTCCCGACTCTGCCACTGCCTCGTTGCTCCCTCTGCACTCACCCTGAAGTTTTGACAAAAAATACCATAAAGAAAAACGTTTTGCTGCTGTCCTAACACTTTCAGTTAATAAACATGAAATAGCATCTTGTTTTGTATGTTATATGAAATCTCATTAAAGAAACAACTAATAAAATAATAACAATTATAATTGCATTTAGTGCTAATTGGATATTGCTCTTATTTCAGATTTTTGTATTTAAATTTTACTTCAGTCATATGATGGTATCATTTATATTTAAAATATATGCAAGGCCGTAAGAAGAAGGGGTGCTCAGGGTGCTGCAGCACCTCTTATTTAATGCCAGAGAACAACATAGTTATCAAAGAATTATTGTACAAATAATAACTGTAATTTAATTAGTGCTGCATATAGATAAGTCCCAATATTATACTTTTATGTTTTCAGGCTTTTAAATCCATCCATCCATCCATCCATTTTCTTCCGCTTATCCGGGGTCGGGTCGCGGGGGTAGCAGCCTAAGTAGGGAGGCCCAGACTTCCCTCTCCCCAGCCACTTGGAGCAGCTCCTCTGGGGGAATCCCAAGGCGTTCCCAGGCCAGCCGAGAAACATAGTCCCTCCAGCGTATCCTGGGTCTTCCTCTGGGTCTCCTCCCGGTGGGACATGCCCGGAACACCTCACCAGGGAGGCGTCCAGGAGGCATCCTAACCAGATGCCCGAGCCACCTCAACTGGCTCCTCTCGATGTGGAGAAGCAGCGGCTCTACTCCGAGTCCCTCCCGGATGACTGAGCTTCTCACCCTATCTCTAAGGGAGAGTCCAGCCACCCTGCGGAGAAAACTCATTTCAGCCGCTTGTATCCGAGATCTTGTTCTTTCGGTCATAACCCAAAGCTCATGACCATAGATGAGGGTGGGAACGTAGATCGATCGGTAAATTGAGAGCTTTGCCTTTTGACTCAGCTCTCTCTTCACCACGACAGACCGGTACAGCGCCCGCTTCACTGCGGACGCTGCACCTATCCGCCTATCGATCTCACGCTCCAGTTTTCCCTCATTCGTGAACAAGATCCCGAGATACTTAAACTCCTCCACTTGGGGCAGGACCTCCTCCCCGACCCGGAGAGGGCACGCTACCCTTTTCCGGCTCAAGACCATGGCCTCGGATTTGGAGGAACTGATCCTCATCCCGGCCGCATCGCATTCAGCTGCAAACCGCTCCAGTGAAAGCTGTAGATCACGAGCTGATGAAGCCAATAGGACCACATCATCTGCAAAAAACAGAGAAGCGATTCTAAGGCCACCAAAACGGATCCTCTCAACACCTTGGCTGCGCCTAGAAATTCTGTCCATAAAAGTTATAAACAGAATCGGTGACAAAGGGCAACCTTGGCGGAGTCCAACTCTCACCGGAAACGAGCCTGACTTACTGCCGGCAATGCGGACCAAGCTCTGACACCGGTCGTACAGGGACCTAACAGCCCATATCAATGGGCCTGGTACCCCATACTCCCGGAGTACCCGCCACAGAACCCCCCGAGGGACGCGGTCGAATGCCTTTTCCAAGTCTACAAAGCACATGTAAACTGGTTGGGCAAACTCCCACGCACCCTCCAGGACCCTGTTGAGGGTGTAGAGCTGGTCTAGTGTTCCACGACCAGGACGAAAACCACACTGCTCCTCCTGAATCCGAGGTTCGACTATCCGACGGACCCTCCTCTCCAGAACCCCTGAATAGACCTTACCAGGGAGGCTTAAGAGTGTGATCCCTCTATAGTTGGAACACACCCTACGGTCCCCCTTTTTGAATAGGGGAACCACCACCCCAGTCTGCCAATCCAAGGGAACTGCCCCCGATGTCCACGCGATATTGCAGAGTCGCGTAAGCCAACACAACCCCACAACATCCAGAGCCCTAAGGAACTCAGGACGAATCTCATCCACCCCCGGAGCCTTGCCACCGCGGAGCTTTTTAACCACCTCGGCGACCTCCGCACCAGAGATTGGAGAGCCCGATCCAAAGTCCCCAGGCTCCGCTTCCTCAGTGGAAGACGTGCCAGTAGGATTGAGGAGGTCTTCGAAGTATTCCGCCCACCGACTCACAACATCCCGAGTTGAGGTCAACAGCACGCCATCCCCACCATAAATGGTGTTGGTCGCGTACCGCTTTCCCCCCCTGAGACGCCGGATGGTGGACCAGAATCGCCTCGAAGCCGTACGGAAGTCATTCTCCATGGCCTCTCCGAACTCCTCCCACGCCCGAGTTTTTGCCTCAGCAACCACCCGAGCCGCATGCCGCTTGGACTGCCGGTACCTATCTGCTGCTTCCGGGGTCCCACAGGCCAAAAAGGCCCAATAGGACTCCTTCTTCAGCTTGACAGCATCCCTCACCGCCGGTGTCCACCACCGGGTTCGAGGGTTGCCACCACGACAGGCACCAACAACCTTGCGGCCACAACTCCGATAAGCTGCCTCGACAATAGAGGCGCGAAACATGGCCCACTCGGGCTCAATGTCCCCCGCCTCCCTCGGAACGTGTTCAAAGCTCTCCCGGAGGTGGGAGTTAAAGCTCCGTCTTACGGGAGACTCTGCCAGACGTTCCCAGCAGACCCTCACAATACGTTTGGGTCTGCCAGGTCTGACCGGCATCCTCCCCCACCATCGGAGCCAACTCACCACCAGGTAGTGGTCAGTTGACAGCTCCGCCCCTCTCTTCACCCGAGTGTCCAGGACATGCGGCCGCAGATCAGATGAGACGACAACAAAGTCGATCATTGAACTACGACCTAGGGTGTCCTGGTGCCAAGAGCACATATGGACACCCTTATGCCTGAACATGGTGTTCGTTATGGACAATCCATGACGAGCACAGAAGTCCAACAACAGAACACCACTCGGGTTCAGATCAGGGGGGCCGTTCCTCCCAACCACACCCCTCCAGGTCTCACTGTCATTGCCCACGTGAGCGTTGAAGTCCCCCAGCAGAACAAGGGAGTCCCCAGGAGGCGCACCCTCCAATACCCCCTCCAAGGACTCCAAAAAGGGTGGGTAATCTGCGCTGCCGTTCGGCGCATAGGCACAAACAACAGTCAGAGCCCGTCCCCCCACACGTAGGCGAAGGGAGGCTACCCTCTCGTTCACCGGGGTGAACCCCAACGTACAGGCACCGAGATGGGGGGCAACAAGTATGCCCACTCCTGCTCGGCGCCTCTCACCAGGGGCAACTCCAGAGTGGAAGAGTGTCCAACCCCTCTCAAGGAAACTGGTTCCAGAGCCAGAGCCATGCGTTGAGGTGAGTCCGACTATTTCTAGCCGGAACCTCTCAACCTCACACACTAGCTCAGGCTCCTTCCCCACCAGAGAGGTGACATTCCATGTCCCAATGGCCAGCTTCTGTAGCCGAGGATCAGACCGCCAGGGTCCCCGCCCTCGGCCACCACCCATTCCACAATGCACCCGACCCCTTTGGCCCCTCCCACAGGTGGTGAGCCTATGGGAAGGGGGACCCACGTCTCCTCTTCGGGCTGTGCCCGGCCGAGCTCCATGGGTGAAAGCCCGGCCACCAGGCGCTCGCCAACGTGCCCCTCCTCCGGGCCTGGCTCCAGAGTGGGGCCCCGGTGACCCGCGTCCGGGCGAGGGAACATTGTTTCCATTTATATTATTCATCATAAGGGGTCTTGTGGGCTGCGCTTTGTCTCGTCCCTCACCTAGGACCTGTCTGCCTTGGGTGACCCTACTAGGGGCATAAAGCCCCTGACAGCATAGCTCCTAGGATCATTGGGACACTCAAACCCCTCCACCACGGTAAGGTGGCAGCCCAGGGAGGGGCTTTTAAATATGAAGCATAAACCAACACTTGTATTGTTTATCTGTGTGAAAACTTTTGTCATTCATTAATTCAAACTTATCACCTCCTAAAAACAATTAAACATGGAAAGATTAGCATTAGCTAATAATCATAATTTTATAGTTTTTGTGTGTTTATAATATGCATAATATTTTTGAATGCACTTTTAGATAAGACAGCATGCACTACCAGTACTCATTTCACTGCGTGCATGATGTGCACATGTTCATATGGGCGTTCAGAGTAATATTTTATTACACTGACGCAGAATCTGAAGAGGACGAGTCTGCATCGAGGAGGTAGGAGGATGAAGAATTAAGTGTTTTTTGTCACCAACTCCAGCTCTGATAAAACTGCAGCTCATCCAGTCCACCGCAGCAGTGAGATGCACATCTGCAGCATCGACACATCTGTAGGTTACCTCAGCAGACTGCTCAGAACATTTGTTTGGACGCTTTTAATATATTTAAAGTAATACGACAATTTGTGTTTTCCCCCTGCTGCATGTGTTTAAAGAAATTCTGCATTGTGTTTCTGTTGGGGTGTCACATTCATGTGTGCACTGTGGGAAACTGAGATAATCTGGTTGATCCACTGTGAGAGGATGATTTTTATAAGACTGAGCTGAACACAGCATCTCAGACTGAGGAAGTCTTTCGGACAAAAGACGAAGCGTTTCTACTTTTTTGTTTTTTTGAATGTCCAGAGGACCAGACTTAGCTTCTTTTTTTTTTTTTTCTACCTGGATTATTGAGAATGCATCAGGGTATGAGATAATCTGTGTTTTATTTGTGTTTGGAGTTTGAGATCCTGGTGTTTCAGTTCCGTTCGGTGTTTCCCACATGTAATCAGCTCTAGCTCTGCCACTCTCACCTGTTCCTGAACGTCTTTCCGCAGGTGTTCGTGATTTTCTGTCATCAGTTTCTCTTTAAGTTCTGTGTCAGTTTGTTTCTTCCCCATCAGGGGATTGTGCTCCCAAGTCTGTCATGATAAGACACCTATTCCCTAGTTGCTCCCTAATGGCACTCACATAGCTGCCCACTGCTCCACCTGGGTGTATTTCAGTTGTGATGGGTTAAATGCAGTGAACTAATTTCATCATTGTATACAGCGAGCAATTCTCCTCCATCGCACTCTGTCCTCTGCATCCTCTGCCCTCACTCCAGCTACTTCCTCTTTGACTTTCTGACTTTTGACATTCTGTTAGTAAATTTAGAAATCCCATATTTCATCTTTGAGTTCTTCACATCTGTCTGCACAGTGTGTTCAACAAACCACAGAACATGATGGGGTGGGGGACTTAGAGTCCGTCAGAGATCAGATATGGATCATCGCATAGTTCGGAGACTAAAGTGTATCAGAACAGCCATCCATCATCTTCACCTGCTTCTTCCTTTTCGGGTTACAGGTGTCCCTGGTGCCCATGTCCAGCCATCACTGTGCGAGAGGCAGGGAACACCCTGGACAGGTCTCCAGTCCATCACAGGGCCTCAAAGACAAACGAGACAAACAAATCACCGACACCTCTTTACAAACCTTCTCGTTGCGTGTTGCTCCATCTAGCTCGCTCTGAACTTTTTCGTCGGCCATCAAACACAAAAATGCCTGAACTTGTGCATTTGACCACGGTTGTGACATTATCATTTGTTTATACCTTCAAAACAGCGGATTCAGGTGTTGTCAGTCCATACAATGGGCGCTATCAACTGTTATCATCCCCATATGTAGCGGCGAAACTGTCACAATCCACCTCCTAGCAGGTTTTAAAGAACGTTATCAGCGTTATAATCGCTGTGAGTAGGCAGCGTGTTTCAGTAAACCCGGAAGTGTTGTGTTTTTGTTTTTTTGCAGCTTATGTAATCGTTTTCCTAAACCTAAACTTAAACCTGACCCAGAGGACTAACCCTAAACCTAACCCCCTTACCCTTGTGCCTAAACCTAACCAAGACCCTTTACTCTAAACCTAACCACGCAGCTAAAGACGGAGCCTGCTGTCATCGCTTGTAACGGTGACAACGTACCTTTAAACCTCCTAGGAGGTACAGGAGGGGCAATCTGACCGCTATACGTATGGTTGATAAAATCCGAAGCGGGTGTTCAAAATATGCTCCTCTGGATTCAAACTGTTTCGAATGGTGAATTAAAAAGAAAATGGCGGATCGGGTTGCGGTGGAAGTTTCTAAAACTCCGCCCTCTGACCAATGACTCCACCCCCTGACCTATCAGTAACTGACAGTGCGCTGACTTCATGTTTTGGGGTTCTGCTTGACCTCAATGGAACCTGCTCGCTAAGAGGCGGCAGATCTACCAACTGCCCCACCGTGCTGCCCTGTGGCAGAGCAGTAAAACAGGCGTGTTCAGGTAGGAATTCCTCTTGACAGCAAGCATGAAGTTGGTAAAGTCTCACAGGAAACATCCTCATTTCAAACCCTTTTCAAGTAAAGCTCAGCCTACAAGTCTACACGATTGTTTCATGTCCAAAATGTCTGAAGCTTGAGTTCAGTTTTGTGATTTAGAGACAGATCTGAGGTGAAAATGCTCACTTGTGATGTTCGAGTTAACAAGATTAAAAAGCTCATTTGTATCAGATGTTACCACGTCAAGCCATAATCAATACAGTTTCATCAAAAACCTGTCTTTGTGACGACTCCCAGTCTGTTTCCCATCACCATCAGGCTCCACACTCATGTTGCCGCCAGTAATTGTTCCACAAGGTCCATTAAGCAAGAAATTACAAAAAAGCTCTGATCTTACTTGTTGCTGTTTCTCTTCATTCCTTTGTTGCTTTCTGTTCACACGGCAGCTCACAAACTGGTGTGTGCACACTAAAAACTGTGAGGGTCAACTGATAACGCAGCTCCTGGGTTAAAGCTGATGGGCTGGTTCGGATCGGGTCAGAATGTTTGACCCAGTGGTTGGATTGAAGAGTCATTCTTCACAATCCTCCATTTTAGGTGAGAAGCTGACAAAACCTGACTGGGCCTCTTCTTTAGGGATGTAATCTGTACGTGTAAGGCACTTGTAAATAAAGATTAACCCAAACTGTGAGTCTGGGTTTCTAAAGAAACATCAGTTGGTGCTAGCTTGATGACGCTAACTGCATCAGGGGCCAGCTAATTTACTAAAACTGAGCTTTTGTGTTCTTAAATAACGTAAGTAGTTTTAATTCAGTCAGTTTGTAATCTGAACCAGATTTTTGGGTCAAACTGACGACCCAGTCCTGCCGAGTTAAAACTGATCCGGGTCGGCATACGACCCAGTGCTCGGTTACAAACTGGGTTGTTTTTGAAAAAGCCGTTTTCACATGATTTTGATTTTCAGGCAATGCAGGCATTCTTTTAAAAATCTTTTTTTTTTTCTGCATCATGAGCATATCTTATTTAAACACTTAACTCTTCCGTTTTAACCATTTTGAAACTTCAGTGTTAAAAAAAAAAAGCTTATCAAGAGAATTTTCCATTCTGGTACCTGACTGTTAAATTTATACACATTCACATCAAGTCCTATTTATTTATAAAGCACATTTAAGAAAGCCGCTGTTACCTAAAGTGTTCAACAATTACTTTGTAAACCATTGAGTGTAATTTAATGCAAACAAAGTAAAAATAAACACGATGGTACTGAAAATTAATTAAAAGCATAAAAAAAAAAACATAAAAAGCACAGAACAACAAAATACTACATTCAAAAGTGTTCAATACCAAAAGCTCCTCGGATGAGGAGCGAAACGTCTTCTGTTACAAATAAAGTCCAGTTGTTTCTGAATTGAACGCTGCTGAATTTATCATTCTCAGTCATCCTGGATGACTGAGAATCTTCACCAGCATAACATACTAAATCCAATCAAACTGTGTAAAAAGCCAGAGAAAACAGGTGCGCTTTTAGCAGAGATTTAAAAGCAGGAAGTAAAGTGGCCTGTCTAATGTTGTGGGGCAGACTGTTCCAAAGTTTGGGGCCAGCCACTGAAAAAGCCCAATCTCCTCTGAGCTTCAGTCTTGTTTTTGGAACAGCCACAATCAGCTTGATCAGATGATCTCAGTGCCCGAGAAGGAACATATGGTTGAAGTAGGTCAGAGAGACATGATATGAGGGTGTAAGACCATGTATGCACTTAAGTTAGCAGGAGAATTTTAAAATCTATTCTGATATTTACAGGGAGCCAGTGAAGTGAGGACAAAACTGGTGAGATATGCTCAAACCTCCAAGTTCCTGTTAAGAGCCAAGCTGCAGCATTTTGGACGAGCTGGAGATGTGAAATGGAGACCAGACTGTCCCCAACAGAGTGTGTTACAGTAGCCCAGTCAGGTAATAATGAATGCATGGACTAGTTTCTCAAGGTCAGATCTGGTCAACACTGACCTAAGCTTAAAGGACAACACCCACCGTGACAGTAACAATTCACCATATTGGAAAATTACTGTAGTAGAATATGATGTCTATTTTCATTTTTGCATTTGGGCCAGGCGAGTGTAAAAAAAAAAAAAAAAAACAACGGAGTCCCGGAAACATCCGGAAACCCCGCCGAAGATTGCCGAAGTCCGGAGTGACGTCAATACAGGCTCCACTCAGAAGGCACGAGTGAGTTCGCGATGGAGGCTTATGAGAGTGAGAGTTAAAACTGCAGTTAAACTCGTGTCCTACGTGGCTGCACGAGGTTCTAAATATTTCCTGGTGGGCTGTGGGTTCAGGACCAGCGCTCCCTGTTTTTTTTTTTTCTTAGAACTTTTTAATAAGCCGCTAACCTGCCCGCCGCAGACACACCCGTCACCTGCGCGGGCAGCCACTGACACACAGAGCGACGCGGGCAGCCACTGACACACAGAGGGGACCTCATGCGCGGACACACCGTCACCCGCGTGGTTACAAACAGCAGACACACGTATGCTCTACCAGTTTAAATTCCCTTAAAGTGAGACTGAACCCAGGTTGAGACGGTAACTCCTCCCCCAGGCCATTTTCAAAATTTCTCTCAAAATGGGCGTGTAGAGAGTCAAGCAGGGGAGGAGGTTGTGGGTTGTCCTGTGTTCACGCCCCCTCTAGTGGTGAACTCTCACCCCTCCCCAAGTTTAGATTTCAAAATGGCGGATAGTCGCGTCTTCAGTAAGTAACAGCCTAAACTTGTACTAAAATAACAGTTCTAAAATGTTGTTGCGTGTATTTAATCACACACAGCTTAAGCGTATGCTTCTGAACACTGAACACATGAAAAACCTGTGTTTAGCTGCATGGCATGAGGTGTACGGTTGTGTTTTTGTCTTTGTTTGGATCACAACGGAGTTGTAGTCCAGCTGCAGTGACTTTAATTCACCACATCTTATTACTTAGCACATTACAAAAGTAACGTTTCATAATATATTTTATTTTAAAATATTGATTTCATCTACCCTCGTTTTTTTGACGTTTTGGCTTAATTTTAATATGCAACCTAGAACTGAACACACGTTGTTTTTTGAATTGACTATAAATGAGCACTAAACAGTGGTAAAATATTTTATTTGTTTTCCAAAGATCCGTGTTTAGAAACATTCTATAAGCTTGTATGATATATTTGTTAGGACGTGCATACAGTATATGTTTAAGCTATGTGTCAGCTAATCAAAACTGAGCACAGCTGGTAAGATTTATGAGAAATTATATTTTTTCAATGCAAACCAAACAAATTGCAATGAATTTAACAATACTGTATCCTTTCAAATGTTTTTTTCAGAGAACTGTGATGACTCAAGCACCCATGCAGCAGCCACGCAGAGTAAGACGATCCCATGATGATGCAGTCTCGGCCAGAGCTGCTGCTTCTCCTGAGACCTGCATCCACGACAATGTTGGTACAGCTGAGACCCTGGTGTTTGTTTGTGGCTGGCAGGTGCAGCATCTTGAAGGTGGTTGGGACTGCTTTCTCTTCTGTCCACTGCATCCATACAGACGAGCTGGAGGTGGTGTCCCGTGACACGACACAGAAACTTTTGTTGTTTTGAATTAACTTACTGTTAATAAAATGAATCATAAACAACTAGTTTTTGTAATCAATTTCTTTCTTTACAGACCTCTGTATTGATAAATACATTTCCAAGTCATACATCAAAGTCAAATTTAAAAGTCAACTTTATTGTCCAAACTGCAATATGTACAGAACATACACAGGATTGAAATTGCATTTCTCTCAGATGCATGCATAATTTAAACAAACATTTAATAAACATGTTTACATCAGCAATTTTTACAAAGTAATGTTTAAATTTAATATAAATTATAATTGTTTCAGGTGTGCAAATATTAAATATTGTAAAACAAAAGAAACAAAGTGCAATAATCAATTAGAGTAATCCAAATTGTACATTATTAAAAAAGTTATAGGAAGCATAAATTTTTAAACGTTAAAATTTAAAAGTTTCCTGTACTTGAATTTATGACTTATAAAAAAATCCCTTTCTGACATAGGTTATGGCCAGATGTGAACAGGTGGGTGTGTACACCTGTGTTACAGACCACCCAGGTGCCCAGTCCACACAGGGTTAGAAGAAAACAAATAATAATTTAACACAAGCACATAGTTATTTACATAAAGGGTATCCTATTCTAAAAGAAGTTCACAGAACCAGATGCGAAGTGCCAAATGTGTGACATGTATTTCAAATTCAGCGGAAGATGATGCAGTCTCGGCCAGAGCTGCGTCATCTCTTGAGACCTCCATCCACGACAATGTTGGGTGCAGCTGAGACCTTGGTGTTTGTTTGTGGATGGCAGGTGGACCATCCTGCGGGTGGAGCATCCTGAAGGTGGTCTCGAGTGTTTGGGACTGCTGCACGGCTCAGATTCCCTGGATGTGGAACGCCTCATATGGAGCTAAAAAACAACAACACATTTTTAATCACCTTATAAAAACATTACTGTTCTATCACTTTGTTGACCTGTCAAACAGATGACCCAGTGCAAAATAAATACTGCTGCACAGATTATTATTATTATTTTACAAATACCTTGATCCACAACATTATTTGCAACAAAAGAACGCAGGTGCTGTGCGAATTTCTGTTCCCCCGTGAGAATCTGTTCCCCCTGTGTCGGGAGCGCGCACCCTTTCTCTCAAATAATGAAAAAACAACAACAACAAAAACCCAGAAAATAGCAGCTAGAAATAATTTTTCTCCAGTCATATTTTTAATTTGAATGAGATTTAGCCTACCACAAAGCCTACACTTATCTTTGCAGGAAGTTTTCTTGTCCTCTATCAGCTGCTTCCAGCCTTCTATATTAGTAATAAAAATTATAAATAGGCTATATATGATGTGTTGGTGGCTGATACTTTGTATTTGTCAGACTAGATTCTGTCGGAGATAAATAAATAAAAAACCTGTACAGTAGTCTACACCCCACACTCTAGACCAGGTTTATTTATTTAGTGGAGGTTTTATATTTATTTATTTATCACCAGGAGCTGTCGATTAAAATGAGCTATAACTGTGACACGATAGTGTGGACTCGTTTCAGAACTCAGATGCGCCTCACGGTCGGATCCCGACACAGGGGGAACAGATTCTCAGGGGGGAACAGAACTAACGTTGATCAGCAACAGATGAAAACGCCACGACCTTGTGGGGCCACACCGAAGCAAAGCTGCAGGCCGCAAACACAGCACATGAAGAAACACGTCATATACTCAAAAGATAAATTATGGAATGAAAGGTGTAAAATGGTACTCACCTCCAAACGGATTGTAACCTGATGGTGTAAGGGTGGGTGAACATCAGTTTGAAGAGCTATTCTTGGAACAGCTTCACTCATCAATGCTAATGCTATGTTGCTAATCGCTAATCCAACCCCTGAACTCTGGAGGGGGAGTGACCTTCTCGGGGGAGTGGCTCCACTTTTATATTAAGGCAGGAGACGATGTGACGTCACAACGGAGCAGACATGTCACAACAGAGCATTTGAGCTAATAGTAAAATTAACGTGCAATAACTTCTGTTCAACCCATAGGGCTACCGTGAACACGTTTTTAGACCAAATATTGCCGATTTTAACTAATACGCACAAATACATGAAAATTTACACAGAAATAGTGCTCTGAAACTTTTTATACACATTCTAGGGAGTTTATCAGCTAAAAAAAGTTAATTTGGGGTTTAGTCGCTCTTTAAATATTTTCATGAAAAAGTGGTGTGAATATTACCCAAACTATGGTACATTTAAAAGCCTGCTCTGTTATTCATTCTGTTCTGATGTCAAAAATTAAAATGAGCAAAGTCTTACCCGCAAAACCTCTACCCAACTGTTGATCGGTGCGAGCCTTCTTCTGGTCGGTCCACTTTATAAATCCATTATGAATCCTTTTGATTTTGGGGGGAAATAATGAACACTAACGTCATCCTTCGAGGTATTGCTGCAGAACTAGGCAACATATCGTTTTTCTTAGTTGGATTCCTAACTACTCTGGTCAGAAATAAGGAAGCTACGTTCATGCATGCTTGTTATAACTCCGCCTGCATTCGAGGCGGATACTTCAGTGACGTCAATGCCCATATATGGAGAGGGGCAGATTTTCCCGGAGCTGCTGCTAAAATCTGCTTAAAAACATGAAATAACACATTTAGCATTATTTCTCTACAATATCAATAAACGCTCCTGTTTTATTATTTAATTCACTACTAAATATTAATGGTGATGCAATTTGAAAACATGGTTGGTCATGGACTTTAACTATATGCCTTAACTGGAAGAAGCTTTTATGCAGAACTTATTTATTTGTTTATTAAACTTAAGTCAGAGTCTTAAACCATCCCAAGATTTATAACAGACAGCCTAAGATACAACAGAGCCAAGGTTTAGAGGATCAGAGACAGCAGTAGAGCTAGGGCTAAACACAGTGACTTCAGTTTTATGATCATTGAAACTTTAAAAAAAATACTTTGATGTTAACAAGACTTTTTAAGAGATGGTGAATGGAGCAAGAAACATTAGGTTTTAAAGGCAGATAAAGCTGACAATCATCAGCGTAACAACGAAATGAAAGACCATGTTTCCTCTGTATAGACACAAACAGCAGCAGCAAGGTTACTGTGGTCAACAGAGTCAAAAGCAGCAGCAAGGTCCAGTATATATATATATATATATATATATATATATATATTAGGCATGTAACGGTA
>JBBPBX010017486.1:0-23342 GCA_038048925.1 Garcialebias charrua
CATACTAGATATACATTTAATAGAATAAATGAGGAACGTGCAGAGTTATATTTAAACAGCAAGATACTTTTTTTTAACACTTCCAGCACAGACTTTACGATGGTTCTCAGTCACACAGGATCAACGATATGATAATTACTTCAAAGAATCAACGATATGATGATTACTGAGTTAAATCCACTTTAACTTTAGGTTTTAATAATGCTCATAGTACTGCACATTACCTGCACATCATCAGGTAAAAGAAACACCAGCACTATATGATGTGAGGTTACACTGAAACAAGTTGAGGGTCAAAGCTGTGATGATTAAATCTCTATCGCCATCTAGAGAAACTGAAGGGACACCACAGAACAAAAGGCCTGGTTGTTCTTTGGTAAGATTTATGAAGTTATATCTCTCAGCTCAAGTCTTCAAATAAAAATCTGTTACAAGTGGGAAATTATTTGATCAGTCAAATGTCTGACTTTCAGATTTACAGATGGTTTTGTCGCTCCATCACTATTTTATCAATTGAAATTATTTAAGTTTTATGATTTTGTAGACTATATTCTTTTAGTTATGTATAAAGCTCAGAATTACTTACTACCATCAAATATTCAAGCGTATTTTGTGAAAGGGAAAAGTTGTTATAAATATATATTGTTTTTGTAAAACCAAAGTATAGAGCCAATTTAATGGGTCGGTCTACTTCAACACAGGGAATAGGTTTATGGAATAGTTTGGAAAACGATGTAAAAAAAAAAAAAGTGAAGTCAATGTTTATATTTAAAAAAAGATTAAAGGTTCAGTCTGCAGTTTCTGTAGAACATCAGCACTTAGAAAAAATTTCAACAGGCAAAGCATTCTGATCCCTCCCCCTCAGAGCCATATATGGCTCTGCCCCCTTGTGGTCTGTTGGAATTCAAATTCAAGCTCTGTTTTTATTGGCTGATTCAAATTCAAGCTCAGTTTTTATTGGCTGGTTACAAACTTTGTTTTTATTGGCTGGAAAATGGCGGGTCACTCTTTCTTTTTAGAAATGCTTATTTACCACCTGGAGAAGCAAGGGGACAATATTTTTTTTTAGTTTTTTTCAGAGATTACCTCTCTAACATCAATCTAGTGACAGAGTGAAGAAATATGTTAAAAATATATTGTTAGAAAAGTTACATATAGCAGCTTTAAGACTATTTTGATGAAAATATACATATAAGTTAGTTAATATCAAATGAATTGTAAATGATTAATTTTGATGAGTTATGTATTTTGTTGTATAAGGTATAGATGATTATTGTTTGAAATGATAGTTTGAATTGATTTTGTTTAAAAAGGAGCAGATATGATACGATTTTTTCTTCTTCTGCTGCCTTTCATTTTATGTTTTTTTATTTGTTTTTAAATTGTCTTTGTGTTTTAAAATTGGAAATGAATAAATTAATTAAATAAACAAACAAATATTTTTCAAAAGATGCAAGACTTCAGTTTCAATACTTGTTCAGTTTATTATTGAACAAAACTGATTTGCTGTTGTGCTGCAGAGTCCCCAGATGTTGGAGTTTTATACACATTTATACACATCTGCTTGCATCACTTCTTGTTTCAAATGTTGTCGTCTTCATTCCTGGATGTTAACTTGCAGCATCACTTTAGTCAAATATTTGTATCTTGGAGGGTTCAGCCTTTTTTTGTTTACTGTGTTAAGATAAGCCAGGAGAACATTTGTTCACCTTCGTTATAGTGTCTATCCAGTGGTGGAGTTTTTGTAGTGCATAGAAACCAAAGTACATTAGTTAGTTCAATGTAATACTGTAGTCCATTTATTTTTATTTTTAAGCATAATGAATATTTCCACATTTCTCTGATGCTTATATTTGAATAAATGAGTAACAAGCTTTGTACAACAGTTGGCTTTGTATTAAAAACATGTTATAGAGTTTATAAAACCGTATCGAAGCAAAGCGCTGCATACTGATAAGATTGTTACAGAAGCGTTTAATGTATCAGTGACACGTGCCTGATGATATGTCATGTATCAATGGGCACTTTTAACTGGGTACAGTGTACAGTATACTGAAATTCTTCAGCTTTTGTAGTGGGTATAACAAAAAAAAAGCAATTCTGCCATCTAGTGTCAGAATAAATGGTATTTCTTTATCTTTAGTGGTTATTTAGCTTCTGGATAAAGGCTAGAGAAAATCTGATCGATCTGAGAGTGACGTAACTGACGTAACGCTCGATCTGAGAGTGACGTAACTGGCTGTGTTCCTGTACGGTCAGCACTGTTTAACGCAAGATCGATCACAAATAAAACTTTTATATTAAGTGATTTGATCTCCACTCATCATCTGGATCTGTTTTTGATCACGGAAACCTGGCAGAAACCTGGGGACAACAGCAGCTTCTCTGAACTCCTCCCACCTGGCTTCTCTTATCTGAGCGCTCCGCGTGGAGCAGGAAGAGGAGGGGGCCTCGCTGCAGTTTTCAATGAGGAGGCGTTCAAGTGCCGCATGTTGCCTCAGAAAAATTACAACAGTTTTGAAAACATGATTTTTGTGCTGGAATCTGCAAAACCTATTTTGTGTGGCCTCTTTTATAGGCCCCCTCAATACAACAAAAACTTTCTCAGTGAGTTTTCTGAACTACTGGCTGACCTAATGCCAAAGTTTGACTCTTGGCTTTTCTGTGGGGACTTCAACGTGCACACCTGCTGCCCAAGTAATCAGCTTGGATGTGAGTTTCAGGACCTCCTGGACTCTTTCAACCTGTCACAGTCGGTCTCGAAAGCCACACACAGCCAGGGTCATACACTCGATTTAATTATCTCCCACGGCCTACAAATACCTGCTGTGGAGATCCTGGACACCTGTATCTCAGACCATTTTCCCATCTTATTCGAATTTTTCACCTCTCCTGCACCAAAGGCTATTCTCCCAGCACGTTTCTGTCGCTCTATCACCCCATTAACTCCAAGTGAGTTCACTGATGCCTTTAAGAGCACTGAATTCTGCTCTGCTGTCAGCCTGGACCCATCTCTACATCCTGAGGACTTCATCAGCTCCTTCCATCACACCTGCACGACGATCTTGGACTCCATCGCTCCTCTCAAACAGGCATCTTCAAAGAACAAACCTTCACCATGGCTCAACGAAACGACGCGAGCTCTTCGACAACGTTGCAGAAAAGCAGAACGAAAATGGAAGCGCGACCGGCTTCATGTATCTCAAGGAATACTGAGAGACTGTCTCTGTGAGTATCATAATGCTGTGAAACAGGCCAAATCACAGTACCTCTCCAATTTAATCTCCACCAGCTCCAACCGGCCGCGGACGCTTTTCAGCACACTCCAGTCTGTCATCAACCCATCTGTCAATGTTCTGAAAACTGCCACACAGTCTACCTGCGATGACTTTCAGAGCTATTTTGTCAACAAAATAGACTCTATCAGACAGAACATTGTCAGTTCATCCAACACCATCCAGTCTTGTGCGTCTGCAATAACCACAGCTGTTTTTGACCAGTTCGACCTGGTTTCACTGCCTAACCTCACCAAGGTGGTTCAGCAGATGAAACCAACTAACTGTTCTCTGGACATCATTCCCTCTAAAATGTTCAAACAATCCTTTGATGTAATTGGTCCTTGTGTTTTGTCATTCATTAACAGCTGTCTATCTTCAGGTTTTGTGCCATCTGCTTTCAAACATGCCGTGGTCAGGCCTCTTCTCAAAAAACCAGGCCTAGATCCTACAGCTCTCTCTAATTTCAGACCAGTTTCACATCTGTCATTTCTATCAAAGGTCCTGGAAAAGATTGTTTTTACTCAACTTCAATCGTTTCTAGAACTCAACAACCTGTTTGAAAAATTTCAGTCAGGTTTTCGAGCTCGTCACAGCACTGAATCTGCACTGCTCAAAGTACAGAATGACATTCTTCTGTCTCTGGATGCAAAAAACCCTGCTCTGCTGGTGATGTTAGACCTCTCAGCAGCTTTTGACACCGTCGACCATCAGGTACTAATCAACCGCTTGTCTCAGCAGGTTGGCCTCCAGGGAGCTGTGCTTGAGTGGTTCAAATCTTACCTGTCTGGGAGAACTTTTTCTGTCATGATAGGCGATCTGTCCTCCTCTTCATCAACCCCTCTGACCTCTGGCGTACCACAGGGATCTATTCTAGGGCCAGTCCTCTTCTCTCTTTACATGCTGCCATTAGGATCAATCATTGCACGTCATAACCTGTCTTTTCACATGTATGCAGACGATTTACAAATCTATCTGCCAGTCACTCCCAACCCCTCACTCAGTTCAAACACTCTTGTCAACTGCTTAAATGACATTAAGCACTGGCTCTCTCAAAACTTCCTCCACCTAAACACAGATAAAACTGAATGCATTTTATTTGGTGCACCTGATGACACCAGCAACATCCTTCCCAGTCCCAATGTTGGTTTCCCCCTCCCCCACTTCAACCCGGTGGTCAGAAATCTTGGAGTGCAGCTTGACTCCAACTTAAAGTTTGATAAACAGATCAGTTCTGTTGTCAAGACCAGCTTCTTTCAACTCCGACTGCTCTCCAAAGTCAAGTCATTTCTCAGCCGTGCTGATCTGGAGAAGGCCATCCATGCCTTTGTGACCTCCAGACTTGATTATTGTAATGCTTTGTATGTTGGTATTAATCAATCCTCCATCTCCAGATTACAGCTTGTACAGAACTCTGCCGCGCGCCTTTTGACCAACACACGAAAATATGAACACATCACTCCTGTCCTGTCCTCTTTACACTGGCTCCCGGTTCAGTTCAGGATACAGTTCAAGCTGCTCCTGTTTGTTTTCAAAGCTCTGAATGGACTTGCACCTCTGTACATCTCAGAACTTTTGAAAGCCCATCAGCCCAGCAGAGCTTTACGATCTGCCAGTCAACACCTGCTGGAGGTCCCTCACTCAAGGTACAAACAATGGGGAGACCGGTCATTTTCTGTTGCCGGCCCTAAAGCCTGGAACAGTCTCCCCCTTGAGCTGCGTGCCACCTCTGATCTGACTCTGTTCAAAACCAGACTGAAGACACACTTGTTCAAAAAAGCTTTCAGTGTGTAACTTTTATTATTTTTGGTATTTTAGTATGTAGCATTTTTTATTTCCATTGCCTTTTTATTTCCTCTAGTTCAAATAAGCTTCCAGTGTGCAACTGTTATTACTTTTGGGATTTTAATATGTAACATTTTTTATCTACATTGCCTTTTTATTTCCTCTTGTTCAAAAAGTTTTAGTTTGTAGAATTTTTTTATTTCCATTGCCTTCTTTTATTGCTGTTGTTTCTTATTCTATTTTCATTGATTTATTGTTCCAGTTTTTTTCATCCTTTTATCCTGTTAAGCACCTTGGTCAATGCAAGGCATTGTTGGAAGGTGCTATACAAATAAAGTTTATTATTATTATTATTATTATATAAAATGGAAACTGTGTTATTCACAAAATTTATTTATTTATTTATTTATTTATTCATTTTACAATAATGAAATACAACAATTAACATATATGTAATTGGAAAAGAAAAAAAATATATATACAATGTAAAATGAAAGGTAGCAGATGAAGAAAATATCTTATTAAATCTGCTCCTTATTTATCTAATAAGAATTCAAACAAAATTTTCTATAAATAATAAATTAAGTAAATAACTCATTCAACTTTCAATTGTACATATTACTCATTAAAATACATTCATTTATATTTGTTTAACAATTCAACTTTAACCAGTTTCTTAAAGACATGGATTGATTTGGCTTCCTCAACATCTGTCATTAAGTTATTCCATAATCCCACTCCCTGAATTACGGTACTGTACTGTAGTTCTTCCTTCAAACTAGTTCTAAATTGCGTATTTTACAAATACATCTTTCCCATTGAGATTGTAACAGCTTGATCTTTTCACAAAATACTTTTGGATATTTGACGGTAGTGTATTTTTTTTTTAGCTCTACAGTGTATACATAAGTGACAAAATGTTATAATCCACATTCCAGATTCATTTAGTCCACTGACTTGTTCTCACTCTGAGAACAAGATGAATGGAGGAACTCTCTGAGCTTTCTAATTATGTGACGATGTCACTCCTTCAGTAAGCCAATCAGCCTGTGACGTCACTGATGTTCTGACAGCATCAATGAACCGACCAGTGTGGGTCAACGAGTAAAAAACAATACTGCACATTACATTGTTTGGTAAGATTCAGGTCTTTTGGTCTTTGCATTTCACGACTCACATACCACCTGTTTTACAACAAACCTTTTCTAGCTGGAAGTTGACATAATTAATATATAATGACTACAAACACCTAATTGCCAAAGTAAAATATGTCAATGGACTAAATGAATGTGGACATGAACATATTCACAGACTTACATGGTTTGCTGCTCTGCTCACTGAACCGTTCAATCACGACAGAAGAAAGGAGCGACAAAACTGTTGTCAACCAATTGTGATAGTCCCGGACTAAATAGATGAGTAAAGTCATCTTTAAAAGCTCATCTGAGAGGATTAGCCTCCTAATCTCAACCAGTGTGAGGCTAAATGTGTGGGCCGCCTGCTGCTCAAAGCCACGCTGTTAGATCTGGGTCTGCTGAGGTGACGTAAGAAGTTGTACAACACGATTACTGCACCACAATACGGTATTTTTTATGCCATGTTCTGTACAGGTAGTCCTCGACTTACGAACGAGTTCTGTTCCTACGGCCGTTCGTAAGTCAAAAATCGCCGTAAGTCGGAAGTACACACGAGCCGCCACTTATACACGTACATGTACGGTACTGTGCAGTTACCAAGCACTTCGCCTATCCTAACATAATAATTAAAAAACACATACACATTTGGAAGGAAAAAAAATAGTCAATGTCTTACTGTGAGCTGGTCAAGCCTGTCTCCGCGTGTTAGCATGTTAGCTCGTTGCACGTCCGAGCTCTGCAGCTTCGTGCTGCTTCACGCGGTCCAAACTGTTTACAGTAAGGCCTGTTAGCATGTTAGCTCCATACATTTGGAGTCATAATGAAGGAAAAAAGAGTTAATAACTAACTGGGAGTCGTTTCTCCGCGGTGTCCATCCAAAAGGCTGCGCCGCGTTAGCATGTTAGCCCCTCCAAAAGACTGTTTCTCAGCGTTTTAGCCTGTTAGCTCGGTGTCCATCCGACATCTGAGGCTGCCAGGCGGACATCGAGGCGAGCTCCCGGCCGCAGCAGGCCTCTCCGCCGCCCGCACAGAACACCGGCTGATGGCAGGGACAGTAGCGGTGGGATATGGTCACCGGATCCCGCGGTGAGCTGGTGGTGTCGGCCGGCGTGGTGGGATGCGGCGGAGCGATCGGCGGCTGCTGCTCCGGCAACGGACATGTTGGCTCCGGGCCTGAGACGTCCACACAGTTCACCGATCATTTCCAGCTCATTTATCCGTATGAGTCAACCTCTCATCGGACACACGTTCCTCCAAAGCTGGCTGTCGAGGCCGGAGCTAACCGAAGCTAACCGAAAGCTGGCGGACACACTGCCAAAAACTGTCGGAAACTGCGTAAATCGGCTTAATAATAATAATAATAATAATACTTTATTTATAAAGCCATTTAAAACAGCCACAGCTGCAACAAAGTGCTGTACACATGAAATAAACACATAAAATAAGATTTTTCAAAAAAAAAAAAAATTTAATTAAATTTTATATTTTTATTAATATGATGCGTTCGTAACCGAATCGCCATAAGTCGAGGCCGCCGTAACTTGAGGACTACCTGTATTCTGTTTGTCTGCTTTGATTCAGCTGATCTTTCTGCTCCTAACGCCTGCAGCTCATTGCCTCCTTCAGTCCATGGAGGAGCAGCAGCTCTCTCAGCTCAGTCTTTGGCTTCATACGTCATAATTAGTCTTTGCTCTTGCATTGCAAAACACCTCATTGTGTATTTCAGAATTTCTAAATTTGCAGAAGCTTAGTTTGTTTGATTAAAGTAACTCAAATGTATCTACTTTCACCTGTCTGATTTGAGCGCTCAGGGTTTCTTCACACAACTGCATGAGTAAATGTGTGAGATTCTATTGTAACTACCAGCGTCCCGGTGGAGAAATGTTACCACACTTAAACTTATAAAGAGACTTTTGCAGAAAAAACACAAGAACTGCATGTGTGGCAATGTTGTCCTCACACGTTAAAAAACATGTTCAGTTTACAAGTGATGTGTGAAACACTGTTGCACTTGGTAACTATGGTAACCAAAGGGATTTGGAGCAAAAACTGAATAATTCTGTGTAAAATTGCATCACGTTCAGGGGATCACATGTAGGCCTGTCGCGATCAACAATAAATCAATCACATGATAAATTAAAATGATCAACCTCATTTTCATTTAACGCCTTGTCTCTCTTTCTTCTGAAGACACTGGATGACAAAAGGCTCAACTCCGGTGTCTTCACTGACCCTCTCTTTCTCTTTAAAATCTGTTTTAATTGTCCAAAATTGCGTTTTTGGATTGTTAAAAGAAGCTAAGCTACGAGCTAAGCTAACAGGCTAACCTTGGGAAAAACCTCCATCTTGTCAAAGCTCCAAAATTCACAGTTGAAACCCGTGCCTTCGTCTAAAAAGTTGTTTTTTTCTGCAACAAGAAGCTGAGAACTTGTTTACTGGTATTTTATTAAAAACTTTGTGTGACAAATGCTAAAGAGCTCAAACCACACCGAGCGTCCGCCATTTTGAGAACCAGCTCACGTCACATCAAGGGGCCTCCTTCCCATTTTTCTTAAAGAGACACGCTGCTCGCTCCCTCACTATCCATCTTTCGGTTCAAACAGTCTTATGCTGCCATCCAGTGGTAAAAAAAAATACTACACAAAACAAGTTAACCAACATTTCTTCTTAAATTAGACAGTAATTACTAAATAACGTCAAATTTCAAACAATATTATGGTTTATCGCAATAATTTCTGAGATAATTAATCGCCCAGCAAAATTCATTATCGTGACAGGCCTAACCACGTGGACGAAACATGGTAAATTCATATTTTTCTGTAAAGGTAAATTCACTTATGAAATGCATTTTTAGAGGAGTTTGGAAAATCTTAAAACTCTGCAAGTACTTCTTAAATACTAAGTGCTTGTTAAAATACTAAGTACGTGTTAAATATTAAGTAACTGTTAAATACTAAGTACAGTACTTGTTAAAATACTAAGTACTTGTTAGTACTTGTTAAAAACTATCTACCAGTACTTGTTAAAATACTAAGTACTTGTTAAATACTAAGTACTTGTTAAATACTAAGTTCTTGTTAAATACTAAGTACTTGTTAAAATACTTAGTATGTGTGGAGCCAAGATGGTCTAGTGGCAGGGCTTTTGACTTGGGACCCGAAGGACGTGGGTTCGCATCCCGGCCACTACCCACCTTGGGGTGTCTATGAGTGCACACCTATTTCTCCAGCTCCCCAGGTGCTTTCTGGCTGCTCACTGCACCACCTGGTGGTGGCTGGGTTAAATGCAGAGACGAATTTCGTCTATGGGAAACATACACAGATGACAGGAAAATACATTATTATTATTATTATTATTATTAAATATTACTTGTTAAAGAAGTACTTGTTAAAATACTAAGTACTTGTTAAAATACTTAGTACTTTTAAAATACAAAGTACTTGTTAAAATACTAAGTACGTGTTGTAAATTTTTTGAGAAAATTTCTAAGAAACAAGTAAGATAATACATTGTTCATCTTAAATCTGACCATGAGTCAAGGCCAAGTAAAAAAACAACTCTGAAATGATCAGGATGTAGAAGGTTTGAAGAAAGAGATGTTGCTGAGCTGTGGTCATGAAAGAGTTAAGGATGGAGGTGTCACGCAGCAGCGACGTGGATAAGAAATCCTGCACTGTTGTCTCAGCTGCAGCAGATGACTGGAGAGTTTCTGTGAGAGACTTTGAGCAGCTGGTCCCAGACTTCAGACACCACAGAGCAGGTGAGTGCATGAACCTGACCGTGTTCATCTAAAACAACAACAACAACAACAACAACAACAACAACAAAGTGCTTTGCTACATCTCGAATGCTTCTTTTGTTTAAAGCTGCGTATTAAGGACCACATTTATCATCTGTACTTGTTTTATGCTCATCAACGCCTGAAGTGACCTCTGATCGTGTTTTCTGAACGTGTAAAACGTGTGTTAGAGCAGAGAACAGCTGCGAGGAGCTTCGTTGCCACGAGTCAGAGCTCTTTCTATGGTTTCCTTCTTTCTCCCTCTCCAGGGCCTGGTCACTGGGGGAAGATGAAACGAGGAGACGCACCTTCATCGAAACAGTCAAGTGCTTGTTTGGGAACAAGTGAGTTTCCTTTCCCTCTCGCATCACTATCTCTGCAGTGTGGTCAATGGTTTGCTCGTGCCTTTTGCCATCATTGTCATGAGGCGCTGGCGTAAATCTGAGGCGTTGAGCCAGTAAGAGCCGTGAGGCATCTGAGAGAAGTTAAGAGATGAGACAAAGTGAGGAGACTTTAGTGAAGTGGGTCTGAGGTGTGGCTGAGTGGTCCATTAACATCATTCTCCACTTTCCAAAGGCCTTGACTCCAAGTCCAAATCAATGATGATCCTTTTCCTCCAAAGTAACTGTGGAACTCCATATTTTCCACATTACAGTTTGTTTCAGCAGATTCACAAACACGTGCACACTGTCCACACAGACTACGCCACAATTAAGAGCCACACTGTGACACTGTTCCTTCAGCACAAGGGTCTGCAACCTGCGGCTCTGGAGCCACATGCGGCTCTTTGGTCCCGCTGCAGCGGCTCTTTCAAGCTTTGACCAAAACTAACATAAAACTGAATTTTATAGGATGTTGTACCCACAAAAAAATGACTAGTTTAACAGTTTTCCTGTCAACTCCTTTGCAAATATGTGGATACTAGTACTAATACACAAAGGAAATTATACTCACTTTAACTTTATGCTTTATTCTTCAAAGTAGGATTACGCAATTACCATATTTTTTGGATTATAAGGTGCACCGGATTATAAGGCGCATTATCAAAACAAAACAGTCAAATAAGTCAAACTTTATCCAACTCATTCATAATAACCACATAACAATCGGTTTGAGGTCAGTGAGCACAACCAGAATTAATACAGAAGACTCACTGGATTATAAGGCTCACTGTCAATTTTTGAGAAAATTAAAGGATTTTAAATGCGCCTTATAGTCCAAAAAATAAGGTACTCCACAATTTTATAAAAAGCACATTTGTCTGCACAGTTCACTGTTTTAGTTTTTTTTTTATTGGCAAAATACAAGACAATACAAGACGTTGGACAGATGAATGGAAGATGGATGGAATCCAATATTTTCTTTTGTCTCAAAATGTAAAAATATTAATAAATGTTAACAATCATTAGATGTTTTTAGTTTTATAACTTCACACCTACTGGCCAGAAAAGCCCCTCTAGTAAACTTTAAATGGCCCACGGGCCACCAGTTGATAATGACAGTTGTAGCAGGTTGTTGCGGCTCTTGACACGTTTAATTTAGTCACCAAAGAGGCAGAAATGGCTCTTTTGATCGTAAAGGTTGCAGACCCCTGCTTCAGCATCTCATTAGGCGACCAGATCAGAGCAAAGCACCTTTCAACTGTTATTGTGTGAAAGAATACATTTAGATTAAAGTCTGATGTTATTTTGAAATGTATTCGGATTGTTTAATTGCAAAAAAAAAATATCTGATTTACGTGCACATGGTTGAAACGCAGGACCTTCCTGAACGTATGAACAGAAGCTGAAATTTACTGACATTTAACAAAAGTTTAAATTTTTGAAGAACCAGGGGAAATGGTGCAACCCAAAACTCTTGTCCACGTATTTTACACCATCGCACCCTGATCCTGGTGTGTGTGTCCTTGTTTATGCTACGTTGTAAGTCCCAGTTTTCTGAGTTTTACCAAATTGTGAGGCCCAACTGGTTCTTATGGGGCCCAAAGCCCGGGCCCCATAAGAAGAAGTCCCGTTGGTGGGTTAGGGGTTAGGTTTAGGACTAAGGTGTGAATTGAGGATGTGTTAAGGTTAGGGTTAGGTATGCATTGGTAATGGTTAGGTTTAGGGTAAAGGTCAGGGTTAGGCTATAGAAATGAATGAAAAATGAATGGAAGTCAATGCAATGGCCCCACAAAGATAGTAAAACAAACCTGTGTGTGTGTGTGTGTGTGTGTGTGTGTGTGTGTGTGTGTGTGTGTGTGTGTGTGGTGGTGGTGGTATCTCTGGTTAAACAGCAGCAGAATCAAACAGCAGAAACCTCTGACTGGTCACTCAGCTGAAGGGTTGAAGAGTATCTCAAACATCACGTGAAGATAAGCAGTGAGTCTTCTATCTTTGTGTTGCCTCTTTACAACGAAACAGTGTGGGATCTTTTGCCTTCTTGTCCCTGTGGACACCGACTTGCCTCCATTGTGTTCGTTTGCTTCTGAAACTCTGACAAAGTTGGAACTAAACGGGACTCTGGGCTCCGTCTGCTCAAACTGAGGCCACATTTTTTGTCGTCCACTTTAGAAATATTCTCAGGATAAGCCACTTTGTCAACATAATGATTTGGGCTTCCTAAAATAGAGAACTGGGGCCTTAAAGAAACAAAACATGAAGCAACTAGCGTGCAGAGTCTCTTGAGGTGATGCATGTGCTCCACCGAGCCTGGCAGCAGAACACCGGCTGGCTGCAAGCAACTCTCTGGGTAAGTGCAACAGCTAAAACGAGTTCAGTTAATTTAATTTAGCCTACTCTGTCAACACAGAAAAGCAACAATATTCTGGTATGTAGTGAAGAAGACAAGGAAAGAAAAAAAAAAAGCTATAAAAATGTGTATCTTAAATGTGGACATATAAGGAAAAGGGAGAAATAGAACTGGGATAGATGAGTTTATAAGCTTGATAAGCTTTCTGGAAGGAGCCAGTATGCCATGTAGTCCTGTTTTTAATTCATCACTCCAAAACTCAGAACTGCACTCAGTACCTCAAAGGCCTTCAACAAGCCTGCTCCCACTAATTTATTTAGAAGCATCAGCGTAGTTGCTGTCAGGTAAAAGACAAAAACAGATTCAATGTAAGCGGAATGGCATTAATTACCGTTTTATTTTTTACAAGAATCCAAACAATCGGGGAAGATACTGCCATCATCAGAAGTGGTTCATCATATCCTAAAATCCTAAATGATGTAATCCACTGGATCAAATCCAAAATACTGTGCCAGAGTGATCCATTAAACCAGGGCTCAAATCAAAATGCTTTCAGCGTCAAGTAATGATGATCCTTCCAGTCTGTTCCCCTGATGGGCTGATGTTTCCCCTCACGTTGCAGCTGATCGTTTCATTGTTTCAGCGTATTTCAAAATAGAAGGTGTCACGTTGGAAAGATGAAGCTTGTTAAATAAAATAAAAATGAGTGTATAAATGTATGAGAGAATGAAAAAGGTTGAAAGTTGGTCCACTGAGCGGTTCAGACCGATCAGTTTGTTTGGATCACTGAAATATTAATGCCAATATGGTGCAAAGATTTCATTTGCATATCTGAAGAAAACTGAGAAAGACAAGAGCAAAAACTAAGGTTATGAACATAAATATTATTAATTTATATCTTATCTTTGGTTCAAACTACAGAAGAGCCAGTGCATTGACCAAATGTTGCCGTACAGAGCCACAGGTTCCAGAATCTGAGGTACAAAAAAACAAAGTATGATAAAGATAACACAAAGCTTCTCACTGTCTCATGTTAAACAGTTTGAATACAGAAACAAACTTTGACTGTGTGGCACTTGAGTGACAGGGCTTTCTCTGTTGCAGGTCCAAGACTGTGGAATGAGTTGCCACTGAGTGTCAGGCAGGCCCCCACACTCACAGTCTTTAAGTCTTGCTTGGAAACCCACATCTATTCTCTCGCCTTTAACACAATGTGATTTGTTTTGATCCTCTCTGTACTACACATTGTTGGCCATTTGATTATTATCTGCTGCTATTTGTATCTATATTTGTATTTTATGTTTTCCTGTCCGCTGTGCTTGTTTGTTTCTATTGTACAGCACTTTGGTTGGCCTCATTGCTGTTTTAAGTGCTCTATAAATAAATTGCTATGGTATGGGTGGCCAAGGCTTTCTCATATAAATAAAGGGAACTGTTCCAGTATTTACAATATTTTAAGATGACATATTAATATTATAACACGTGTATTATAGATGTCTTAAAAAGTAAATAAAATCACAAGGTGTACATATTGTTGAACATAAATGGCACTTACTACCCAACTATTAGGGGAGTGGTGGCGCAGTGGTTAGAGACGGTGGACCTGTGATCGGAAGATCGCCGGTTCAAGCCCCGGTACCAACAACATAAAAAAAATGTGGGTGGAAAAAGGTGAAACACCCACGCCTGCCTCCACCCTCATTCGCCCCACTCTGGGTCCTTGAGCAAGGCACTTAACGAGCATTCTGTGTGGCTGCCCCCCGCCTGTGGAACTCCCTCCCTGATGACCTGAGAGCTCCACAGTCACTGGTTGACTTTAAAAGCAGCATAAAGACTTTTCTTTTTAAGCAAGCCTATTCTGCCTCCACATGATTTTATCTTTGATCTTAGCTGATATCATTATTGATTTTACTTGATTTTATCACTTGTTTTATTTTGATCTTTGCTTTGTTACACTTTGTAGCACTTTGAGATTTTTATTAATGAAAAGTGCATTATAAATGGAATTCATTATTATTATTATTATTACTTAACCCCCACCATCTGCTCTCTAAAAACAGGTCTCTCTTGAAACTGAGTTCTCGTGACTCAATGAGAGTAACCTGGATAAATAAAGGGTAAATGAAAAAAAAAAAAAAAACTATTAAAACCTTGCCCTTAATATTGTTCCAGGCCAATGCTATGTTAAAGGTTGGCCACCAGATGTCGCCATAAATCCATACATTTGTTCTCAACCCAAATCATTGCAAAAATAATACAAACTTGTTGCTTTATATTCAGTGGTTCAGAAAACTAGTTTTCTATTTCACACTGATTGGTCCTCTGTGACACGAGAGCTGCTTGACACATATTCTCTGTATTTACTTTAATCATGCATGCAAAGCCACATGACGTGACTAGTTGATCATTGACTGGGGTGGCACCTGGGGTGACCAATCAGATTCCAGGGGTTGACATGTACCACCTCGCCCCCCCCGGCTCAGTCCCTGGTTAAATAAACTACTTTTACCTAAATCTGAATAAATAAATAAATAAATAAATAAATAAAGATGGGTTGGTTATTTTGTGGGCTTTATTTTGAATATTAAGTAAGATTTGTATCATTCTGGGTGACTTGGTGGTGTAGTTGTTGAAGTAGACGCTTCACGGTATAAAGGTTGCAGTTTGGTCGCCCGACCTTTCTGAATGGAGTTTGCATGTTCTCCATGTGCGCTCGTGGGTTTTCTCTGGGTATTCCGTTTCCATCCCTCTGACCCACATGCACATTAGATTTATTATTAACTTTAAATTGTACATAGATGTGAGTGAGAGGTTCAGTAGCTGTCTTATTTGTCACCTTGTGATGAACTTGTGACTTGTCCATGTTGCATCATGTCTACTGGAGATGGGCACCGGTTCCAACATAGAAAGAGAAATGGTGGTAAATAAAAACAGATGCGTAAACGTCCGGCAGGACAGAATACTACTCTTTGTAATTTGAGCTGTTAAAAGTGTTAACCTGTTGGTGGTGCCACTCTGTAGATGTTTGCATCTGGTTGCCATCCATTGAAACCTTTACTCAGGTAACTCCCAGTGTGGACACAACAGCACAAACTGGTCAAAATGAGATCAGCCCTTAAGAGAACAGGTGCTCTTATTTCTTTTGACTTCAGCTTCTGCTGTCTTGCAGACATGCCTCGACAATTCTGCAAGGTAGCTCTGAGCGAGGTGGAGGAGGCGAAGCAGATACTAGCAGAGAGCGTGCACGCCTCAGCGCTAAAAGAAGAAGACAACAAGGATGCCTTGTCGATGTTCACAGTGCCTGAGGACTGCCCCATTGGTCTGCAGCAAGCCAAAAAACACGAACTGCTTAAGGACCTGGCAGAGCAACAGTCAGAGGAGACTTCCAAAAGGTGCACAGATGTAAAATACAAGATACAAGAGCTTTTATTAACATTGCACCAGTTTTCACCCATACAACGTGATTATGTATACACAGTCATCCAGAAGAGGGTTAGAGAATGTAAAGCTGCTGCTTATTCAAAACACATGACATGTTCTTCAGCGCGGCCTCTCTCATCCGTCTCGGGATGAAGGTCAAAGGTGTGAAAAAAAGGGAAGGAACCATGGGGGTTACAGCATTGGTATTAAAAAAAATGTATCACATTTTGTCTGCAAGACACCGCATGACACAGTAAAAACCATACCATAAGCACATAAGGACAGTTACATGTTGCATGTTGAGACTGAGGCAGGGAGGATCTGTCCATGATACATTCCGGATGCCTCCGATAACGCTCATAGAAAAGTTCTCCGGGGGGGGTAGCAGACAAGACAAGACAGCAGCTATTTTGTCCACAGTAAGCACATCTCAGGAGAAATTAGATATCCAGCCTTTCCCAAGGCTGTTTCCAAGGGAGTCAGATAAGAATTGACAAATATTTTCACATCAGGCACACATTGTAATTTCTGTGGCCTTCAGTCTGTAAGGGCGATTCTGTTCCAAAGTGATCCAATTCGGGACTTTTTCCACTGATCCAAGCTCTGACCTCAGATGTTGACCACAGCGTCCAGAGTCCCAATCCGAGGGTGATCTGTTCACCCTCTGGATAAGCTCGCAAACAGCTGATTTCTGATGTTGACCACAGCGTCCAGAGTCCCAATCCGTGGGTGATCTGTTCACCCTCTGGATAAGCTCACAAACAGCTGATTTCTCGAGGTCACGGCGCAGACCAGACGTCGGGTGCTCCAGGCATTAAGTCCTGCTGAAGTCTCCCTCTTTTGCGATAGACCAGTGCTCCACAAACGCCAAAAAGCAAAGCGCTGCCATCATAATCCAATATAATCCAAGATTCTTCACCTCCACAGAGCACTCCCAGGAATCCACGGAATCCATGGCGGAATCCATGGCGTATCCTCCGTCACTCTGTGAGGGTGGAAAGGCTCCCCTTGTGCCGTTCCTTCTGTAGAGATCTTGTTTGTAGAATCGAATGCCCAAACCTCCAATCCATCTTAATTTGCGTTCGAGGTGCTTAGCTGAGGAGCTGCCAGCAGCAGGGGGGGGAAGGACAGGAGAGGGAAGGGTTGCGACTGCCTCCGTCGAGAGCAAGGTTGAAAAGGTTGAAAAATTATTTCCACTTCAAAGTTACAACAACTTACTGTATATCAATATGCACCTGATGGTGTATCAATGTTGCTACTTTTCCAGGAGAAAAAGTTTCATGTTGATTCGCTCCCAGTCGCTGTCCACGCAAATCCCAGTGGCTACAGACGGCTCAGTTCCAGGAACCTTCACACCGTTAATGTCCACCAGCTCCACCTTCTCATCCGGGTCAGAAAACTGTCCTGACTTCCAGAGGGTCACTATTAGTGGTGACTACTGTGCAGGGGTGAGGACCAGCAGCACCCCGGTGCTGCTTTCCATTTTGAAATCCACCATCTGGTCCCACGAATGACTTATAAAAAAATAAACAAATTACATTATCAAAACTTAAATTTATGGGCAATGTCCACTCAGATCCCAGTGGAAGACTACGAGCAGGCTGCCAGAAGTCTGTTTAATGCACTGCTGCTTCGAGAAAAGTACTCCAAACTGGCCTATCACAGATTCTGTAGAACTACAAGTCAGTTTCTGCGCAGCGCTGAGAACACGAGTTGGAATGAAGAAGATGAGGTTCTACCAGGTGATAAGCATATGATCAACCTTTGCTACGATGTTTCATGTTATTGGACAATAACAGAACAATCTTGTGTCCACAAGACATGTGCCCATGTCCTGCAGAAGGTGAGGATCCTTACAGTGAGGAGAACATCCCTAAACATCTCAGTTACGAGCTGAAGATGAAGGATGGGATTGTGCACGTATACGAAAGTTCAGAGGCTCTAAGAAAAGACTGTCCGCTCGATCTTCCTTACCCACACTTGGAGACATTTGCCATCGATCTAAACCAGGTGCTGGCCATGATCGCTGACGGACCCACGTAAGTTGACTAAACAAAGCGACTTCCTGCGGGTGGATAAACCAGTTCGTACCACTTATATTATAGAGTAATGGTGTGGAGCATATAAACAGAGCTCTACTTTTTTTCCCCCAGAAAGACCTACTGCCACAGAAGACTGAACTTCTTGAGCTCAAAGTTCTACCTCCATGAAATGCTCAATGAGATGGCCGAGCTGAAGGAACTGAAAAGTGTTCCTCACAGAGATTTTTACAACGTCAGGAAGGTACGGCCTCCATGAACCAAGCAAGTTTTAAACCACGCGTGTGTGAGGTTCTGGCAGCGAAACCCTCGAGTACATTTAGGCAGACACAGGTCCAGAAGAATTTAGCTTGGGGGGGTTGAATAGTCAATTTATTTAATATAAATACATAAATAAATGTTTATGAAACCTTGAAACTGAAATAACCATGTTGTTATTTACAAAAACAAATAAACAGTGACGTCAACAGAAAATGCTGAGAAATTGTGCTCAAGTTTGCAATAAACAATTTTTGCATAAATCTTATAAACTAGTATTAATCAATGTTTTTGAAACATTAACACCAGAAACTAGAAGGGAACTGTACTTTCTCCTGAAGAGAGGTGAAAATGTTTTTATTTTAATTAACAATTTTAACATTTCCACTCTTTTGTTGAACAAACATGACATGCAAAAAAATAAATAATAATCTGTGGAAAATCCATTAAAAAAAAAATTTGAACTCAATAATCAAATCAAAAAAGGCGTTCAATACAGGATCAACTGGACTTTATTTGTTGCAGAAAACGTTTCGACTTCTGTCCAGAAGTCTTTTTCAATTCTGAATGGAAGCTGTGAGAACGAGAAGTTTTATACAGGCTTACAAGTCACGCACCAACATATGAAATTGGAAACTGAAAAAACACCACAAATTAACTAACATGCCCATTCTATTTAAATTGACAAAACGACACATCCCAGCTTAAAAGGGGGTTTGTAACACATACATGTAAATTGAAAGATCACACCTAACAGTAGGAGGTTCCCTTGAGGTCTCTGTTAGAAGACACAAAACTGTATGTAAATTGACAAACAACACCTCCCAAACAACAAAAGAGGCTGCTCAGAGAACTTTGTTAGTCTAATTTACAGACAAGGCATCCCTGCTCCCATCCGGTGTAAAACGTTTCGGAATCAAATCCAAAACTGAGTTATAGGTCTTAGACAGTTGAAATCTCAGACCTCCTCCTCTGTTAAGAGAAGGTTTTTCTCTCTTAACATACACAGCTTCCTTTACCCCCCTCTCAAACCATCTGTGTTCTCGGTCCAAAATTTGAACATTCTGGTCCTCAAAGGAGTGTCCCTTGTCCGTGAGGTGAAGGTGAACAGCTGAGTTTTGTCCAGAGGAGGTTGCTCTCCTATGTTGAGACATTCTTTTGTGGATAGGTTGTTTCGTTTCTCCGATGTAACGGTCTGAGCAGACTTCGCTGCATTGGACTGCATAAACCACCCCACTCTGTTTGTGTGTGGGGTAGAACCCCCACACACAAACAGAGTGGGGTGGTTTATGTTTATGTGGATAGGTTTAACCTATCCACAAAAGAATGTCTCAACATAGGAGAGCAACCTCCTCTGGACAAAACTCAGCTGTTCACCTTCACCTCACGGACAAGGGACACTCCTTTGAGGACCAGAATGTGCTTTTCCCTTTTAACATACACAGCTTCTTTCACCCCCNAAACACCTGTGCTCTCGGTCCAAAATGTGCACATTCTGGTCCTCAAATGAGTGAACCTTGTCCAGAGGAGGAGGCTCTCCTGTGTTGGGCCATTCGTCTGTGAATCGGCTGTTTAGTTTCCCCAATGTAGAGGTCTGGACAGTCCTCGCTTCAGAGAATTTCAGAAGGATTTTCAACAAACACAACATCCTAGTACATTTCAAACCCAGCAGGACTCTCAGACAGAGACTGGTCCACCCTAAGGACAGAACCCCCACACACAAACAGAGTGGTGTAGTTTATGCGGTCCAGTGCAGCGAGGACTGTCCGGACCTCTACATTGGGGAAACTAAACAGCCTCATCACAGAAGAATGTCTCAACACAGGAGAGCTACCTCCTCTGGACAAAACTCAGCTGTTCACCTCCACCTCACGGACAAGGGACACTCATTTGAGGACCAGAATGTTCATATTTTGGACCGAGAGCACAGGTGGTTTGAGAGGGGTGTGAAGGAAGCTGTTTATGTTAAAAGGGAAAAGCCTCCTCTTAACCTGGGGGGGGGCTCAGGTTTCAACTTTCAAAGACATATAATGCAGCTTTAAATCTGTTTCCCAGACAGTTCACACCCGTTGAGAACAGAGTAGCTGCTTCTGTGAATTAGAGTGACAAAGACCTTAACAAACCCCCTACTGTTAAACTGTGATGTGTTGTTTCATCAATTTACATAGAATGGGTATGTTATCTCAGGTGTGTGTGGGCGTTATTTCAGCTTCCAATTTATATAAGTTGGTGTGTGGCATGTCAGCCTCTATATAACTTCTCTGTCACACAGGCTGCTCCTTTGAATTGAAGTAGCCCTTTGGATAAAGGGTGAAACGTTTTCTGCAACAAATAAAGTCCAGTTGTTTTTGTATTCAGTGCTTGTTCTGATTTTATCATGTCCTGGACGACTGAGAATCTTCACCAGCTTAATCTCCTACAGCACCCTCTGCTGGTTGTCTTGAGTCAATACATTGCACAGGTTCAATTAATTTACACGGTGGTAAATGAATGGGTGGGCCCATCAGACTGAAGGTGTGGTCTTTTCTTCCAGGTGGACACGCACATTCATGCAGCTGCATGCATGTCTCAGAAACACCTGCTCACTTTCATTCAGAAAACGTACAAGACGGATGCAGAGCGAGTCGTCTTGGAGAAGAACGGACAGAAGATGAGTCTCCAGCAGGTTTTCCAGAGCCTCAACATGGACATATATGACCTCACTGTGGACTCACTGGATGTTCACGCTGTAAGGAAAGATTGGATTCCTTTTTTTATGTTAAAATGGTAGAAATTATGATTAAAAATAGTTACAGTGCTTTACGTCTGTGAAGGAGTACAAATAGGACATTTCTTCCCGTGTTTCTTTTGAGTCCAAACGCAGACGGTGACGGACACTGATCATTCGGACTTCTCTTTTTGGTAATAACTGAAATTCCCAGGGGAGGCAAACCTTTCACCGCTTTGACAAGTTCAACTCAAAGTATAACCCAGTGGGTGCCAGCGAGCTTCGAGAACTCTTCCTGAAAACAGACAACAACATTAGCGGAGAGTATTTTGCTCGCATCATAAAGGTACCAGGCCCTGTGGCCATACATTTGAAATCAGGATGACTGTAGGAAGAGTTTAACACACAGTTCCTCTCATCATTCAGGAGGTGGCTCATGATTTGGAGGAGAGTAAGTATCAGCATGCAGAGCCGAGGCTGTCCGTCTACGGATGCTCTCCTGACGAGTGGGAAAATCTTGCAAAGTGGTTCATTCAGCACAAACTGCACTCGCCAAACATGAAATGGATGATCCAAGTGCCCAGGATATAGTGAGTCTCAAGTCCTCAAACAAATCACTACAAGCCCCTGGTGTTGATTATTCAGGTCAAATATTAAAATCATTTATGTATTTTCAGTGATATCTTCAAGTCCAAGAAACTGGTGCCTAATTTTGCCAAGATCCTGGAGAACATCTTCCTCCCTCTGTTCGAGGCATCTGTGAACCCACAGAAGCACAAAGAACTCCACATCTTCCTCAAATATGCAAGGAATATATTTCTGTGTATATATATTGTATATACATACTGCATATGTAGTATAAATATGTCTTTATTATGAAACGTGTTTACCCACAGATAGATGTTTCTACTGATTATAAGAGCAAAGTGGTTAACTGAAGATGTGTTTACAAGTTCAGAACAAAAGTCATTGGTTTAATAGTGTGGAGAGACAAATTGTAGTAATTTAGTGTTTATACGTATCTAAAGGCGGATTGGATTACACGACAGTGGTGAGACCAGCTGTGCTGTATAGTCTGGAGATATTCTGGAGACAGGCAGAAATGAAGATGTTGAGGTTCTCCTCAGGAGTGACAAGGATGGAGAAGATCAGGAATTAGATCATCAGAGGTACAGCACATGTTGAACAACTGGGAGATAAAGTTAGAGAGGACACACTGAGATGTTTGGACATGTGCAGAGGAGGGACAGTGGGTATATTGGTAGAAGGATGTTGGAAATGCAGCTGTCAGGAAAAAGACAGAGGAGACATATGGATGATGTTAGAGAGGACATGGATGTAGTTGGAGTGAGGACAGAGTGAGGTGGATGAGTTGCTGTGGAGATCCCTGAAGAAGAAGGAGGAGGTCAATGTCAAATTTAAATTGCATGTGCATTTTGCAGGTGTCAGGCTTCGACAGCGTAGATGATGAGTCCAAACACAGCACCCACATGTTCTCCTTTCGGAGTCCGAAGCCCGAACAGTGGGCCACAGATGACAACCCCCCCTACAGCTACTACCTCTTCTATATGTATGCAAACATCATGGTGCTCAACAACCTCAGAAAGTAAGAGCTGATGCATTCTTCCACTCTCACGCTTCACAGTTATAAATTAAAGAAAGAGAATTGATGGAGGACAATCTGCAGTTTGATCTGAATCTAAGCCTTTAATCCCGTTTGTCCCAAATCTGCAGGGAGCTTAGACTGAGCACCTTCCAGTTTCGCCCTCACTGCGGAGAAGCTGGATCAATGACTCATCTGGTCTCTGGTTTTCTCACTGCCGACAACATCTCGCATGGACTCAACTTGAAGAAGGTGCTTACAACGTGCTCACATTAATGATGCTGATAAATAATTTAAATTAAAAGTATCTTAGCTGAATTCCTTCAGAGCACCGAGGAAGAAAGTCTACCTGATGTGCTGTTTGGTTCCAGTGGAGATCTATAGCGTGAGGTTATTCTCCATTGACGTGTTGGTTGGTCTGAAAACATATTTTATTTATTTATACTGTTCATTTCCAAGCTAGCAGTGCTGTTTCTGCACACAACAAATGAAAACGTAACATTCATTCATTCATTCAACCTTTCTTTAGTCAGGTAAATCTTTTGGAAGTGCCAGGAAGGACAATGGAAGTTTGGTTTTCCTTTTCAGTGGACATTTGTTCCAAAAGCAAT
>JBBPBX010017487.1:12960-46785 GCA_038048925.1 Garcialebias charrua
GGCTTACAGAAGACACACACTTGGGGCTGACTTAATTAACCTTTATTTTACCATCTGTCTTGGGGCTGTAACTGAGGTAATTATGAATAATAATAATAATAATAACAAAATATAATTTAACATTTAAATTTAACATTTAAGTTATAGCAAATAGTAAATTTAAATTCATAAATAGTTACGGTATACTGTATAAGTTGATTTATTGCTGTGATGGACAGGAGCCCTGTCCATAGTGTCCCCTGCCTCTCACAGTTGCTGCTGGACATGGAAACCAGTGACCCTCCATGACCCGAAAAGGAAGAAGCGTGTAAAGATAATGGATGGATGGAAGTTGATTCATTTACAAAGTGTGCATCTGTTCTTACATTTTATTTTATTTGAAGGTTGTTAACATAATTACTGCCTACAGGTCATGGGAATAGCATGCAGTAAATTTATGAAGGAGATGTTTAATGCACAGAGTTCACTTTTCTACAGTATTTGCAATGAAAAAGACAAAAAAAGAAGTAAAAAATAAAATTAAAAACAGGCAGCATTCCAGCAGATGTAATGACTAAGAAGCTTTACAATGTTTAATGTTCTCAACATTCAAATAAAACTTCTCAGTGAGTTTTAATAGCGAAAGCAGTTTGTAGCTTTTAGTCAAAGCTTGATAGAAACTGAAATCATATAAAAAAGCGGAGAAATTGTGAGTTAATCGGCCTCTGAATGGTGGGAGCCCCCACAAACCTCTGCCATGAAAAGCAGCGTTCGGAAAGCTAGAACGTGTTAAAGTGGAAATAAAGAGCAAATGAGCAGGTTTAATTAAAATAGAATGCTGAATGTAGAGAACCACATCACAGTCCGTACATCATCTGCACACACGCACCCAGCAGGGACGTGTTTTCTTTCCTGAGGATGGAATAAAGAGACTGTTTACATCTTTCAGATAGACGCTGCGTGTTTACTCTGCAGTGTGTTTACTGCTCTCGTGGTGTAAAGCCTTACTGTTTTCGAGAGCTGTAATTACACTGTTTGGAAAACTTAAGATGCTGATTGTGCTCCCCGAAAATGCTCTGTGCTTTTCCACCACCACATGGGAACCAATAAACTGAATTTACCACTGAAAGCTTAGGCAAGACACTGAGCGCTGAATTGAAAGGCACGCCTAAGGCAAAGCATTACCTCTTTTCATAATTTGGCACTTTTCTTTCTTCAAGAAGGCGTTACTGTATAGCACAGGCTAAAGTGACAGTGAGAACGTAACAAGGAGATTACAAGAGCTGATAAATTAAAAAAATAAGAAACTGTAGTGTTTCAAATGAAGTCCAGAACTCAGTTATGCTTTTCATTTTGCAGCTTTAGTCACTGGCATGTTTGTGTTGTGTGTGCTGTATGCTTGTGCCAGCTGTCCTGTCACTCCTCCTCTGGGATGATTACCATGTCTGTCACTTCAGTCCCTGTGTGTCTGTCAGATGATGGGCCCTGACTTTCCAATCATCTGTTTGTGCTCCAGGCTCAACAGTTGTCTACCATGAGGCTGCAGTGCGATCTGACAAAGAAATGTGAGGAGCAGATGTTGATACAAATTGAAGAGCTGCTTGGTCAGAAGTGCCACCTTGGGGATCATTTAGTGAGTTGGAGCCTGAGTTTGTGTCTCATTAGTTATATGTATCACACAGCTAATGAACGCCTCGACTATACTACATGTACATGTACTGCAGACCGAACATTTCTTGACTAATGTGAAGGACCCGTTTGTGAGAGCACAAACTTCTTAAGCAAAAAGGTTTGTTAGCTCAATCATCCTGATACAAACAAAAAATGTTAAATCTTGTCATCTGGACCAGTTTCTTTAAAGTGAGAAATGTTTCGTCCCCCATCCAGAGGACTTCCTCAGTCTACGACCTGCCAACCAGATCTGTCTCAATAAGGATTGAGCTTACAACCCTTTTTCTGAACCACGTTATGGCTGAGTTAGACTTTCGCTTTGGTCCACAGGCTGGAGCGCGCGCGCCGCGCGTGCACATCAGCCGTGCGGCGAAATGCGTTTACAGTGTCGCCTCTGTGTTTATGGTTGACGCACGGCGGCGCATGGCAAAGTGCTGTTCTTTTACGGACCAGCAGGAGGCAGTACCCTCTAAAACCTGTGCATATGTTGCAAGAAAGGCGTAGAAGAAGAAATCTACCGTAGAAGAAGAACTGTTTGAAATCACACAACAAAAACAAATAGCTTTCCGCTCGCGTGCTGAACTGTTGTCTTTATTTGCGGCTTTAAATGCATGGAGTCAGCGGAGGAGAAAGCGATCACGTGACTTTTGGCGAAAAAACAAAAGAAAAGTCCGACTCCAGATCAGGAACGAAGGAGAATTTATACATTTTGTGTCACAAAACATTCCTCCATGCATCGCGACTCCGTCTCTACGACCACAGCGGCGCAAACAGCTGCAAGCTCCGGCGTGAAGAGGGTGAAGGCTGTCGGGTGAGGTCCTGTCAATCAAATCGTAGCGCCCACCGCGCGCGCAGAGGCTTGCGGAGTTTCAAAATTTCAGAGGTGCACGGCACGCGCTAATCCCCTGCGCGGGGCCAACGCGCAGGGGCGGGGACTGTGAAATTGCGTCACTTTTGGAGCACGCACCCTCGCGCGCTGCGCGTCGCGTCAAGTATAAATTAGGCTTTAGTCTTGTTTGTCCTCAGGCAATTTCTGTGAGTATCAAGTTGGCCATCTGGCCTAAAACATTTGGTTGTTGTACATGATGGTTGATTGTTTTGCATGTGTTAAAAACCTGCTGAGATTCAAACAGGAGGTTGGTTTGAAACACAGCAGTGAAGGTTACCTATGGGATAGATATGGTTGGCAGACAGCAGACTGAGGAAGTTCTCTGGATGGGAGACACAACAATTCTCACTTAAAGAAACTGGTCCAGACGACATGATTTAATCTTTTTTTAAACGTCTCTAGCGTTTATTTGAAACTTATTGTATGGATTACCCAACAAGCTTCACTGCAGAGAATCAGAATGAGAACATCTGAAGAAGACGTACGCTCGCTGATTGGTTATACGTACGCTCGCTGATGGGTTTGTAAAAATGTTTGTAGTTTTGGAGATGAGTTTTTCTGCACTGGAATTGAACAGGCAATGCAAGTAAACCCTAATGATGTTGCTGCAAAATATTCTAGTGTGTAGGAGTTAGACTGTGGAGAAGAACAGAGGAAGTGTCCTGATGCATGCTCAATGAGCCAGGTAGAAAAACCTAACAAAGTTAAGTCAGGTCCTCTGAATGGATAAAACAATAATAATGTTGAAACATATTGTCTTTAATCTAAAATACTTCTTCAGTCTGAGGAGCTGCACTAAACTCAATCTTATAAATAGCACCTTCTCATAGTGGATGAACCAGTTTGTTGTTGACATCCAGAACTAGCTCTTCACATGATAAAGGAGGACCATCAACCTAATGGAGGCTGAGTGATACTAGCAATAACAGCATTGTAAGAGGAGGACAGTTGAACATGGAGGCCTCCACCTCTGTTTAATGATGGACGGTTTCTTTTCACAAAGATGAAAATTTACTCCTCTCTCAAACCTACGTTCCTCTCTATCAAGGATGTGATGTAGTGTCCTAGGCGCATCAGAATGAAGCCACATCTGTTAACCAAACCCCCAGAGACTGCTGGTGTCTCTGGTAATTACCGGTAAGTGTCTTCCCCTGCAGACCACAGGGTCCTGGCCTGATGATGTTGATCTTCTGTGCTGGGCCATCCTTTTGGCCAGTGGCTGTTTAGTTTCCCTGATGTAAGACTGATCACAGCCCTCCTGGCTAGGTCTGTCACAATAAACAATAAATCAATTAATCGCGATAAATGAAAATTATCAACCTCATTTTCATTTATTGGCTTTATCGTTTCTTTGCGTTTTTCTTCTTCTACTAAAGACACTGGATGACAAAAGGCTCAGCTCTGGTGCTCTTCACTGACCCTTCCCTTTCTCTTTTTTCTCTTTCTTTTAAAATCCGTTTTAACCGTCCAAAATCACATTTTTGGATTGTTAAATGCAGCTAAGCTGAAAAGCTAAGCTACGAGCTAAGCTAACAGATTGACCTTGGGGAAAAAACCTCAGTCTTGTTGAAGCTCCAAAATTCATGGTTGAAACCCGTGCCTTCATGTAAAAAATATTTTTTCTCTGCAAAAAGAAGCTGAGAACTTGTTTACTGATTTTTTTATTAAAAGCTTTGTGTGACAAATGCTATGCTAATGCGCTCAAACCACACCGGGTGTTCGCCATTTTGAGAACTGAAGAGAGACAGCCCTTGTCACGTCAAGGGGCCTCCCTCCCATTTTTCTTAGAGACACGCTGCTCGCTCCCTCCCTCACTATCCATCCTTCGGTTCAAACAGTCTTATACTGCCATCTGGTGGTCAAAAATGGACTACACACAAAACAAATTAACCAATATTTATTTTTAAATCTGACAATAATTACTAATTATTGTTAAATTTCAAACAATGTTACCGTTTATCGCACTAATTCCTGAGACAATTAATCACCCAGCAAATGTGTTATCATGACAGGCCTACCCCTGGAGCTGAACAGTACACACAATATTATTCTGTTTATGTTGGGTCAGAGAGAGAGAAGAGTTTAGTGCAGCCTCTCAGACTGATGATCTTTTGGATAAAAGAGCAAACATTTCAATTTTTTTTCTTTAATCTGTCCAGAGGACCTGACTTAACTGTGTTGGATTTTTCTACCTGGATTATTGAGCATCAGGACAGCTGTGGAGAGTTTGTTTAGTATATCCAATGTAGAGGTCTGAAAAGTACCCCACTGCTCATTTTGGGTTTGGGGGTTCTGTCCTTGTGATGGACAGCCTCTGTCTGAGAGTCCTGTTAGGTGTAAAATGATGTTTATGGATTTGGAGAAAACCAATCCAAACACAAAATAAACATTTTACTCACAAAAAAGGGAAACCAGTATTATGATTTATCCATCTAAACAGTTGAACTGTATGTCAGAAGAACAGGTTATGATTATAATTTCTATTATTATTATTATTTTTTTACATATACAAAACACAACATACGGATTTCACACAACTGTCTTTTCACATCAGGCCAAGATAAGGAGGGAGTCTAAAGAAGAAGAAGAGAACTTCGTTCAGGAGATCTCAGTGTTCAACAGTGACTTCAGTCTTCCAAAGAGCAGACTGGCAGAGTTTGAGAGTCAAACGCACACCGAGCTCATGGCCCTGAAGAGGGAGGTGGAAGCTTTACTCAAAGGTCATTAACCATCCATCCATCCATCCATCCATCCATCCATCATCTTTTACTCACTTCTTCCATTTTGGGTCACGGGGGTCGCAGGTGCCCGTGTCCAGCAATCACTGCGGGAGGGGCGGGTTACACCCTGGACATGTCTCCAGTCCATCACAGGGCGACATAGAGATAAATGAGACAAACAACCATTCACTCTCTCACTCACACCTAGGGACAATTTAGAGTTACCAATCAGCCTAACATGCATGTTTTTGGTCTGTGGGAGTACCCGGAGCAAACATGCATGCACAGAAAGAACATGCAAACTCCTCAGAGAAAGGCCTCCACACCAGGATTTGAACCGGCAACCTTCTCGCTGAGAGGCAGCAGCTCTACCAATTGCACCACCGTGCTGCCCACCCTTCTCCCATTATTAGAGGTGACAAGGATTTTATTATGCAGATGTGGCCCAGACTTGTCATTTAAATCAAATTTATTTACTTAATTTACTAATCCAAAGTCGAGTCGCGGGGGCAGCAGTTTGAGCAGGGAGCTCCAGACGTCTCTTTCCACAGCCACCTCTTCCAGCTCTTCTGGGCAGATTCAAGATGTTCCCAGGCCAACAGAAACATAGTCTTTCCAGCGTGTCCTGGGTCTTTCTCAGGGCCTACCATGAGTCTAGACATGCCCAAAGCACCTCCCTAGAGAGGTGCCCAGGGGGCATTCTTACCATATGCTCGAAACACCTCAGCTGGCTCCTCTCCATGTGTAGGAGCAGTGGTTCTACTCCCAGTCTCTCCCTGATAACAGAACTTCTCACTCTATCTCTTAGAGAGAGTCCAGCTACCCTGCAGAGGAAACTCATTTCAACCGCCTGCACCTGAGTTCAAACAGAGCTTCATCCTACATCTCAGCTCCGTCTTTACCATAACAGACAGGCACAGAGTTCACAAAACTGCAGACGCCAAACCAATTTGTCTGTTAAATCTCCATTTTTCCTTTACTCGTGAACAAAACACAGGATACTTGAACTCCTCCATGAGGCAGAACCTCACCCTCGACCCGAATAGAGCAATCCACACTTTTCTGACTGAGGACTGTGTCCTCAGATTTGGAGGTGCTGTCTAATTACAGTTGCTTCACACTCTGCAGCAAACCAGTGAGAGCTGAAGATCACGGCATGAGTCTGTCCCCCGACTCAGCTTCCTCCATGGAAGATGTGCTGGTGGGATTGAGAAGGTCCAAGAAGTATTCCTTCCACCTCCTGATGACATCACTAGCCAAGGTCAACAGCACTCCACCTTCACTGAACACAGTGTTAGTAAAGTGCTGCTTTCTCTTCCTCAGTCACCTGATGGATTGCCAGAATCTCCCAAGAGCCAATCGAGTAGTCTTTATATAAGGTCTCACCGAACTCCTCCCACATCTGAGTTTTTGTCTCAGCAACAGCCAAGGCTGCGATACGTTTGGCCCTCCGGCTCCCCTCAGCTGCTTCTGGACTTCCACTATCCAACAAGGCTTGATAGGACTCCTTCTTCAGCTTGACAGCCTCTCTAGCTCAGGGTGTCCACCACCAAGTTTGTGAATGGTCACCGCGAGAAGCTCCAACAAATTTGTGGCACCAGCTCAAGGCAACTACTTCAACAACTGAGGCTCGGACCATGGCCCACTGTCTATGTCCCCCACCTAAGCTGGGATGTAGTTAAAGCTTTCCTGGAGGTGTGAGTTGAAGATCTTTCTGACGGGTTCTTCTGCCAGGTGTTCACAGCAAACCCTCACTACATGTCTGGGTCTACCGGATCTGTCCGGCATCTACCCTTGCCATCTGATCCAACTCACCATCAGGTGGTGATCAGTTGACAGCTCAGCTCCTCTCTTCACCCAAGTGTCAAAAACTAACGGCCACAAATCAGACAACATGACTATAAAGTCAATCATCGATCTATGACCTAGGGCATCCTGGTGCCACGTGCACTTATGGACACCCTTGTGTTTGAACATGGTGTTTGTGATTGACAAACTATGACTAGCACAGAACTCCAACAACAGAACACCTCTCGAGTTCAGGTCAGAAAGGCCACACTTTCCCAGTCAAGCCCCTCCAAGTCACACTGTCATTACCAGCATGGCCGTTGGAAGTCCCCCAGCAGAATAACAGTGTCCGCAGCTGGAGCATCTTCCAGCACCCCTGCCAAGGACTCCAAGAAGGCCGGATACTCTGAACTGCCATTTGGTGCGTATGCACAATCAACCGTCAGAGCCGTCCCCCCACCCGACTGCTCAGGGCAGCTACCCTCTCATCCACCTGGGAAATCTCCAACACACAGGCACCAAGAGTAGAGTATGAGTTATGCTGTGCATCAAGGTGAGCCCAGCTGTTTCTAGTTGGTACCTCCCAACTTCAAGAGCTTAGAATTGTCCTCGACAGCATACTGTAGCTCCTGGGATCATTCAGTTGCACAATCTCCTCCACCACGATAAAGTGACGATTCATAGAGGGGTGGAAATGAAATTGGGTATTGAATTGCAACACCACTTTTAAACACGTTTTGTAATTAGATATGAATTATATCAAATCACAACGAAAAATTCCATTATAGTACTTTGTGTTATTTATTCTCTTTGACTCAAGGTGAATTCCAACAATCTCTCTATGCTACTTTTACCAAAGAAAGTTGAACGGTTTATTAAACTGTCTAATCTACATTTCAGAACATGGATATTTCATTAACATTTTTTTTTCTCACACCTAAACTCAGAAATGGAGTTAATGAGGTGTAGAAACAGCCACATGAGCTCTGCAGAGGAGGAAAAGAAGAAACTGCTGCTTGAGCTTCAGAGCCTGCACAACACACAGAAAGGTAAAGAAACATGTTCATGTCACTTAAGAGCAGGAGTGTACGCTAATCTAAATATTTTGTTATTCTAAAGGTTCTGATAGCCTAATTGATTTGTTGTCCTCATGGTTTGTAGTTAAAACTGCAAAAGTGATAAAATATCAAGACTAAATATTGATGTTAAACAGGGAATACCTGGATTCTAGAGTTGGTCGGACTGGAGCTTGCTTGTAGTATAAAAACCTTAATTTTAGGAGCATTCAGTCAAATGTTTTGCACTATGACCCAGGGTTTACTTCACTCGTTTGGTGCAACTCTCTGACAAACCTTGCAGATTACGGTAATCAAAAATGGTGTAAAAGAGATGATTGCAATTATTTGTTTAAAGATTAAATAAGATCCAGCCTGTTCATTTTTATTTTTATTTAGTCTTTTTGAAGGTCAGTGCACTGCAGTGGGATGTTTGTTCACTAATGAGTGTATTAGAGCTCACATTTGTTTGACTCCACCTTGAGGAAAGTAATTTCATCACACAAGAACATAAACAGCATCAGATTATTGGTCTGCCATCTTGTTTATGTCAGAACAACGCTACATACCTTGAATGTGAAACTGTAGAGTGATGAGTCCTGGGTTCTTACGAAGACTGAAAAAGTTTGAAAAAGTTGGTCTTTCCTTTCAGTATTTTCCAGTTCTAGATAAGTGTGGAAAAATCAAGTGGTACGCCAATGTTTCGCATCACTGAGTGGTTTAAAAAAATTAAGGATTTACAGTAGCCCCTCGTTTATCGAAGTGGCTCTGTACCCTGAAGTTCCACGATAAGGGAAAAACTGTGAAGTAGGAATAGTAGTACAAGTAGTAAGTAGTATTTTATATATATATATATATATATATATATATATATATATATATATATATATATATATATATATATATATTAGGCATGTAACGGTTGTAATGGGTTTACCGAACCGTTCCGGTACACCACGTTCGGTTCGGTCCACCTGCGTACCGTTTCGGTTATTTTTTCACTCATTAAACGTTCTTAACAGGGGAATATATGCACCGCGGAACAAAATTTCCTGGGCGCGTTTCAGCACGGACCTATTTTCGCGTGGCACGCGCAGCATTTAGCCGTTAGCATCTCGTGCGGTCTCCTGTTTTTGAACGTTATAACTTTCTTCAAAAGATGAGCGCACGCGCAGCTTGTGTGGACGTTGCTTCATGAAGACTGCAGCAGCTGAGTGCGTGACGCAGCAGCAACACGTCACGTGAACGCGCTGGAAACTGTGTCATCCGAACGTGAATGAAGAGCTGCATTAAAACTACTTAATCCGAACGTGAACAGCAGCTGTATTAAAACTACTACTTCATCAGGTAATCAGAGCGGTCCAGAGCAATAACACAAGCTGTATGAGTTTTTAAATCTGAATCTAAGTCTGAACGTTGTTATATGCGCAGGGTTTAAAGTTACTGAGCGTCGCTATGAGACATTCATCACGTCAACACTTCAAAAAGTTCAGCTCTTTATGAAAAAACTAACTGATGTTGTCAACAACAAGCCCTGGACCAGATTAAAGCCCTGCCTGCCATGATGATGAAGAGTGAGAGATTCAATTGTTCAAGAGGTATTGTTTTATTATTATCTAAATAATCTTTTTTTTTAAATCATAATCTTATTAACTTGTTTTTTTTAAATCTCTTTTGTTTTTTATTTCCAGTCTGTGACAGAGGTAAATCCACCTGCAGCTAAGTGATGACTGAACTGAACTCTGAACTGTTCCCACAGTCCCACCTGTCCCACCAAGAAGAAGTTGTGAGTACAGTAATGAGGACAAATACAGCCACACTGCTGCTACTGGACAAAAACTTGATTAGTTAGATTGTAAACAGTCTGTTGCTGCTTATTGTTCTGACTGTTATTGTATTTATTAAGATTTTTATTATTGTTAGTATAGTTTATTTATTGTAGAGTGCTGTTTATTTAAAATCAGAGTCAGAGTCAGAGAGTCTTTATTGTCATTTGCACCGCATGTGGTACATGTGATGAAAACGAGATTATGTACACGGGGTCCCAGTTACATCCAACAACAAATGCAAGAGAAAAACAGTAATAACATCTAGAATTAACTAAGAAAAACATCAACTAGTAATACACTAAGCCCTAATATAGTGGAAAAACATCATTATAAACAGCAGCACGAACATGAGTCTGTATGAGCAGATGGTCACAGATGAACACAGCAACAAGAAAACAGATCAGCATCAGCATGATGTGATATTTTGCAGTGTTTATTCTTATTTATTTATTCATGAGTCTAACAGCCTCAGGGTAGAAGCTGTTCCTCAGTCTAGTGGTTCTACATTTGATGCTCCTCAACCTCCGTCCTGAGGGGAGTGGGGCAAAGAGTGAGTGTGCTGGGTGAGTGAGGTCTTTCATGATGCAGGTGGCTCTTTTCCTGCATCTGGAGGTGTAAATGTCTGTGATGGTGGGGAGACTGACTCCGACAGACCTCTGTGCAGCCTTCACCACTCTCTGTAGAGCTTTCCTCTCTGCAACTGTGCAGCCTCCATGCCACACGTTGATGCTGGAGCACAGGACGCTTTCCACTGCACACCTGTAGAACGAGGTGAGAACTGGGCTGCTCAGACCAGCACGTCTCAGTCGTCTGAGGAAGTAGAGTCTTTGATGACCTTTCTTGATCAGGCTGGTGGTGTTGTTGGTCATCCAAATGGGTCACTTTTATTTATTACTACAATACAATACAAACATATTTTTGGCACATTTTCAAAATAAACATTTTGTAAGTCTTTATTTTGTAAAAAAAAAAAATAAAAAATTTGTACCGAAAAAACCCGAAAATAAACCGAACCGAGCTCTCCTTGTAGTTGAACCGAACCGAAATGTGATTTTAGCGTACCGTTACACCCCTAATATATATATATTAATATATATATATATATATATATATATATATATATATATATATATATATATATATATATATATATATATATATTAATGGTGTCGAAATTAGCGCGTTAATTATTTGCGTTATTTTATTTATTATGACGCGTTAAAATAAAATAACGCAACGATTATTTTGAAAAGCTCCCCCCGGATGCCGAATCTCACTTCCGGTTTCCGCTTGCTAAGCGCACTCACATGCGATCACTGGACTTCTGCTAGCAATGATAACTATTTGGGTGTCACGGCTCACTTTATTGATGACAGCTGGAGCCTGCACTCCTTTGTTTTAACTGTGAGTAAATCTACCGAGCGCCACTAAGCAGAGGCCTGCGTGCAGCACGTCCAGCGGCCGCACATGAATGGAACATTGAGAAAAAAAAACAACAACGCTCGGGACAGACGGTGAAATCCCCCTGCTTACAGAAGCTGAGCTTGGAAAGCTGAAAAAGTTGGAGGAGCTACCTGAGCCATGCAGGTACGGTTTTATTTCTTTTTCTTTGTAGTTAACTTGATATTGGTTTAGTCAGTGGGTCAGTTAAGCTGTGTAAATAAACAAACCAAGTGTGTGTGTGTTTTTCTGCACAATTAAATTATTAAAAATTTATGATTTGGTTGAATATAGTATTTTACAAGTCATGTATAAAACTCATTAACAATATTACCCCCAAATATTCAATTAAAAGGAGTTAAAAAAAGTCAATAATAAATTAAACAAATAAAATATAATTCTTCCTTCTGCTCCCTTTTCATTCAGTGTTTTTCTTTTTGATGAATTTGCTTTTTTATTCTAAATGAATGAATAAATGAATTAAATTAAATAAAAGCTCTAATGAATTCTTTTTCAGTCAACCTTTACTTACACAGGTTAAGGCCCCAATATACCTGTTTCTTTTGCCTCACGCCGCTCCGCGCCGTGGGAGCGCCGCGGCAAAAGCCTTTGATCACGGGCGTGAACGCGCCAAGGTCGGATTTTACTACGCCTATGCGCGCGCGTTGATAAACTGCCTCGCGTGTCAGCAAATGACCAATCAGCGACCTCAATTTGTCCTGCTCTGCCCGGCTGCAGCTGCACTCAGAGAGCTGTGCTTGCACAGAGTATAAAGGGCTGCCGGTGCGCAGCACACGCGAGTCCAGCGGTGTGAGGCAAAAGAAACAGGTATATTGGGGGCTTTAGTCTCAATGAGCCTCAAGAACTCATTTACAAGAGAGACCTGATTATTGTTTATTATTTTGTGTTTTCACAGGTATGTCACAGAAACTGGGTGGACAGAACTACATCTCCATGTGTATTTGTTACCACAATACCAGGTGCAATTCATTGCAAGCCTGAGGAAGATCCTTTTAGGATTGAAACGTTGCAACTGGCAGCTTGCTCAGAACTTTTTGTACATATGTAAATAGTTATTGTTTTTGATTAAACCAGTTACAGTTTCCAACGCCTTTTTGTTAATTATTCAATTTTTTTGAGCCTCACGACTAATCCTGTGACTCCACCTGAAACAACATTCCGGTCTTGGGACCACTACCCATGGATCGACACCTTTACCAAGGGGGAGACCACCGCATGCGACCACCTCACGGAGATGTATGGGAAAACCCCTCACATCAAGATTACTCCAGGGGACCTCGGTGGAGACAGGAATATGGAGCGGACCACTATGATGGAGAGGTCAGACCTGACCCTTGGCCCTCACTCCCTAGGAGACCTACATATGCAGAGGTGGCCAACAAGGACTACTGGGGTAGGTGGCCGCAGCACACCTATGAAAGGGCAGCACGTGAAGGGGTCCCAGCATGGGGAGGAACGGAGAACGATGAACTCACCCCCCAGTGGGGACATCTAAGTCCAAGGCGACCTACTCGAGATCGAGCCCTGGACCATCACTCACCTGACTACAGAAGGAAGAGGAGATGGGGGGAGCCTGAAGCCCAACAACAACATCGAGCCCCCAGTCCCCCGTACAGAGGTGGGCCCACAAAACCCAAAGGAAAAGGAAAAGGGAAACAACATGCCAATCGTGACCCAGCTCCTGGTGATCCGGCCTTTTCCTCTAGGGTGAGACTTCTCTTCAAACTTATAAAGGCAATCCATCACCTGAAGAATGTCACTTCGGGTGTGCCACCATCACTTATGAAATTGAAGGTCCATTTGGGGGAAATTATAAAACCAGCCATGACCGGTCCACAGACGGAAGAATGGATCTGGGCCAATGCAGAAAATTGGCTTTACACCACGCAAGTGATTCTCCGGGACCATTACGAAGATCTGGTCCACCAAATTAAGGCAGATTTGACGGGGGTACTGGAAAGGGACATTTGGACCCCCTTTGAGATAGCAGTAAAATGGGCTAAAAAGAACTTGGGCCGTCGACTGCTTCAGACTACACTGAATCAAGTAGAAAATCTACTCCTACAGGGGCTCTCTGGAGAGCCCTCAGGGGACCCTGAAGAGTCCGCCGGACCCCTAAACCACCACCCCCCTGAGATCCGGGAAGCCCTTCTACCCCGGCAACAGAATACTGTTAATCCACCTTCAGAAATGGGTGGGCAACTATCTGGAGGTCCCTCACCCAGGGCTGGTTGCTCTAAGGACTTCCCCGTCCTGCCTCCACCACTGAGAAAAGGTCCTCTGGACACTAAAAAGGGCGTAGAAAATCCAGCAACGGTGACACTACCTCCCAAGTCCAGTGGTCCTTCATCAACGGCCACAGGGGGAGAGAACTTGGCACCACAACCCCAACGCCCACCGAGTCGACACCAGAACACCACAAGACCAACCACTTCAACGACCACTGGCCAAAAATTGTGGGTCTCCACTGCCACCCAAGTGACACTCCATCAGGAGAAGACGATCGCTTTGGCACCGGACCCTTCTCCGGACCCACAAGGAACGGAGATCACAGATGAGGAGATCATGAACCTTCCATTGGTTATCACACCAAGGGATCCACCCGTGACCACAGATCTCCTTGGGGAGCTTCCGGAAAACACAGAAGACAGCAGGTCCAGCACTGAGTTCTTGGACTTAGTATATGCGGCCTACCATGAGGACCAGAGGGCAGGGGCCGGACCGGCCACTCCAGGACTGAAGGAGATGCCGCTGATCTCTCCAAGAAGGTTGAGGTCTACTGTAGTGGGGGGAGCAGCCCACCCAGAGCCTACTTCAGAAACTTTTACTTTCCATAGAGGGAAACCATTAGTGGAGGTTTCAAAGGTCAATAAAAAGGTAAATTAATAGCCCCCTGGAGTCAAAAGGTATGCAAGGGGGCAAGCAATGTGATTAATTTATCAAAAAAATTTAAGTTATCCGAGGCTCAGTCAGCTCTGTTAAATAAGGGACTTTCCTTTGTGCCAACAATAGAGAGGGGCAACTACAATAAACTTGAGACCAGATACAATGTTCAACTTTATCACAGACGATTGAAACTGGCATGTTTCTTTAAAGGTAAACCCTTCACGGGTTCAAAACCATTTATCAAGACATCAGATTGGACACCGGCTGTTAGTAGCACTCATCCCAGGGTCCCTAGAATAGTTAATACGGATTTACGTTTCATAGATCATGTTTTTAAACCAGAGGTGGGGCACCTGAACCTCACTTCTGAGGAACAGATGGCCCTAAAGGAATTAATAGATAATCAAAATATTATTATCAAACCAGCCGATAAAGGGAGTGCGGTGGTTGTTATGGACAAAGAACAATATATTGGGGAAGCTGAACGACAGCTTAACAATGAAAACTATTATAGACAGTTAGATTACCCCATTTTTCCAGACACCATCCCCCTGGTAGAGGGTATTATTAATGGTTTATTTCACGACAACTTCATTGATAACAAACAAAGAACGTATCTCCTAGGAACGAATGAACCCAGACCCAGACTCTTTTATATCCTACCAAAGATTCATAAAGAAAAGGAAAAATGGTGTTCATTACATCAAGTTCCTCCTGGGAGACCCATAGTATCGGACTGCAACAGTGAAACCTATTACACGGCTGAATTTATTGATTATTTTTTAAACCCCTTATCCACTAAACATGCTAGCTATGTCAGGGACACCTATGATTTTATAGATAAAATTAAGAATTTGACACTGCCCGAGGGAGTTTTACTTTTCACTATGGATGTGGACAGTTTATATTCAAATATAGATTCTTCAGAGGGCCTAGAGGTCATCAGTGAGACCTTTAAACAGAATCCTGATGTTAAGCGACCTACTAAAGAAATTTTGAGATTATTGGAGTTGAATCTGACTAAAAATGATTTTGAGTTCAATGGGAGGTATTATTTACAGATTAGAGGTACAGCTATGGGCAAAAAATTTGCTCCAGCTTATGCTAATTTATATATGGCTCACTGGGAGAAGATGGCCTTAGAAAAATGTAGCAAAAAACCCTTATATTATTTCAGGTTTTTGGATGACATCTGGGGCGTGTGGCCACACTCCTTAGAGGACTTTGAAGTGTTCTTAAAGTGAGACTAAACCCAGGTTGAGACGGTAACTCCTCCTTCCAAAATCTCTCTGAAAATGGGCGTGTCGAGAGACAAGGAAGGGTGGAGGTAGAGCTGTGCTTTTGTTCACGCCTCCACCTGCAACAACCTAAAACAAATTAAACCTCTAGCCAACAACATACACCAAGCAACAACAAAGAATAAACATGTAGATGTATTTATCCATTCCACCCATTCCATCCAAAACCAAAGGCCTAAAACAATGAAAATGAAAAGAAAAATAAAACCGCTTGTCAGGAGTGAAATGCAGCACTTCCATATAAGGTATGCACTTCTCATCTCTGCAGGGGATTGGCTCTGCTTGAACCACCTGTGTGACATCACACATGAGCAGACATGTCACACATGAGCGTTTGCACAAATAAGAAAATTAAGGTGTAATCCACCAGTTCAACCCATAGAACTACCGTAAACACATTTTTAGACCAAATATTGCCAAATATTGCCAATTTACACAGATATGCACAATTATGTGAGAATAAACACAGCCATAGTGCTAGATAACATTTTAAACACATTCTAGGGAGTTTATCAGCTAAAAAAAGTAAATTTTGGGTTTAGTCGCACTTTAAACACTTTAAATACACACAATTCATCTATTAAGTTGAAATCAGTAAAAAGTTTTGAGTCTGTAGACTTCCGGGATACGACTACTTTTAAAGGTAGTCAGTTCCCAGTCACACATAAACTTGACATAAAAGTCTTTTTTAAACCTACAGATACTCATTGCTTATTATTTAAATCAAGTTTCCATCCAAAACATACCTTTGGTGGGATAGTCAAGTCCCAATTACTCAGATTTAAAAGAATCTGCACACAACATACTGATTTCATCCAGGCCACCAAAATCCTTTTCTCCATTTTGACCACCAGAGGTTACTCTCGATCCTTTCTAAGGAGATGTTTGAAAACCTTTGAGCAACAGAAATCAGTTTCAAACAACCCTTTAATTCCCCTTGTACTTACGTTCTCAGATTCAACAACCCAAATAGCAGGTCGCATTAAAAACAATTTTAGTAAACTTCAAACAGACTGTACATTTCTATCCAAACATAGAATGATAACAGCATATCGGAGAAATAAAAATTTGAAAGACTTTCTGGTGCATGCCAGATTAGACCCTGTAAAAAGGCCCAACAAAAGTTATTTTAAACAACAAAAATTGATTCAAAATAGGTTTGATAGAACGGTTTTTAAAACTGAACCTACAGGTCATCTCCTCTCAAAAAATTGTATCTTTCTTTTGACTTGCAATTATTGTAAGAAGCAGTGGGTGGGGGGGTCAGACAAGGCTCTTCTCAACACTGTTTCAGGCCTTCGCTTCCAAGTAGAGACTGGAACCAGAACTGAATCTTCATTGGTTGCACATCTTAAACTACATGGTTGGGGGTCAGTTCGAATTTTGGTTCTTCAATCCAATGTTCACTGGACGGAGGCACAGAGGTCATTTCATGTAAATAAATGGATACAACAATTGAGCACACGAAGTCCACTGGGACTGAATTAGACTCAGGGGTGTTTTGATCTGGGTTTGGACTCCTTGGCAAAGGACCTTCTCACCCAGGTACACACCCTGACCCTAACCAGTCCCTGTATGAAAGGCCAAATAGTCCTGGCCAGCAGAGGTTTTGGTTATTTGGGGGTCTTGAGTTTTGCCTCTCCAGGGAGCTGATGTGGAGCACAGTGATGGACTGTGCATTTTTCTGCCTTATCTAGACAGAACTTTTACTTTTTGGCCCTCAACAAGGTCTATGCACGCTTTGAAGACCCAAACAGACAACCCAGCACCAGACTCACTAGTTTCCACCTGCCTGAAGACCACCACCATCATCCCAGTACCAAAGGGCTCTACAGTGACTGGTCTGAATGACTATCGGCCAGTGGCCCTCACCCCGATAGTCGCTAAATGCTTCGAAAAACTGGTCATGACCCACATGAAAACAAAAATCAACATCAATGAGGACCATCATCAGTATGCATACTATGAGAACAGATCAACAGAGGATGCCATCTCCTCTGTGGTCCACACTGCTCTCCATAAAGAGCATACAGACGTAGGAGTCCTTCTGTTCCAGGTGGGTACCTGGAACAGAAGGACTCCTACGTCTGTATGCTCTTTGTGGACTTCACATCTGCCTTCAACACCATGATCCCCCAAACCCTGATGGACCAACTATTCACACAGGGACTAGGCCCCTTCATTTGTAACTGGGTACTAGACTTCTTAACAAACAGACCTCAGTCAGTGAGGATCCACAACTTCTCCTCCTCCACCATAACCCTCAGCACTGGCTCTCCTCAAGGATGTGTGTTGAGCCCTCTTCTGTTCACTCTGCTCACATATGATTGTGCAGCCACCCATCCAGGCTGTCATATTGTAAAGTTTGCAGATGATACAGCTGTGGTGGGATGCATCACAAAAAATGATGAGTCCAGCTACAAGCAGGAGGTGGAACACCTGGAGAGAATAACCTTCACATCAATGTGAAGAAGACAAAGGAGATGATTGTGGACTTCAGAAGGAACAAACACACCAACACCGTCTTGAACATAAAAGTGGATCTGCGGTGGAAGTGGTTTCCAGCTACAAGTACTTGGGTGTACCGTGTACACATGAATGATAACCTCAGCTGGAGCAACAACACCACCAGCCTGATCAAGAAAGGTCATCAGAGACTCTACTTCCTCAGACGGCTGAGACGAGCTGGTCTGAGCAGCCCAGTCCTCACCTCCTTCTACAGGTGTGCAGTGGAGAGCATCCTGTGCTCCAGCATCAACGTGTGGCATGGAGGCTGCACAGTTGCAGAAAGAAAAGCTCTACAGAGAGTGGTGAAGGCTGCACAGAAGATGTTGGAGTCAGTCTCCCCACCATCACAGACATTTACACCTCCAGATGCAGGAAGAGAGCCACCTGCATCATGAAGGACCCCACTCACCCAGCACACACACTTTTTGCCCCACTCCCCTCAGGAAGGAGGTTGAGGAGCATCAAATGTAGAACCACTAGACTGAGGAACAGCTTCTACCCTGAGGCTGTTAGACTCACAAATCTCTAACCAGATAATCACTGTGAAAAATCACATCATGTTGCTGCTGATCTGTTTCATGTTGCTGCTGATCTGTTTCATGTTGCTGCTGATCTGTTTCATGTTGCTGCTGATCTGTTTCATGTTGCTGCTGATCTGTTTCATGTTGCTGCTGATCTGTTTCATGTTTGCTGCTGATCTGTTTCATGTTGCTGCTGATCTTTTTCATGTTTCTGCTGATCTGTTTCATTTTGCTGCTGATCTGTTTCATGCTGCTGATCTGTTTCATTTTGCTGCTGACCTGTTTCATTTTGCTGCTGATCTGTTTCATGTTGCTGATCTGCTCACACAGACTCATGTTCGTGCTGCTGTTCAGTGTAATGTTTTTATGCTATTAGCGCTTAGTGTATTTTTAGTTGATGTTTTCCTTAGTTCATATCTTAGATGTTATTACTGTTTTCTTTTACATTTTAATGTTGGATGTAACTGGGACCCTGTGTACATAATCTCGTTTCATCACATGTACCACATGGTGTGCGAGTAACAAATGAAGAACCTTGAACCTTGAATATGAAGAGAACTGAGGCAGGTAACTCCTTTTTGTACCTAAAAGTCTGATGATAATGTGACTAAAGCAGCAAAAGCACATTTTGACAAAAGACTGAACTGACCTGGAGGTTGACAAACTAATGGACAACAATACATTATGGTGGCTTTTCCCAGTGTTATGCCTCTTTTCCACCGCTCGGCTCGGCTCGGGTTGGATCGGCTCAGTTCGGGTCGGGTCGGGTCGGGTCACATCTATGTTCTGTTTCCACAGCTTTTTTGTACCCCTTCTGTGGGCGGGGTCCAGAATCCTACTCGTCTTACCACATGGTGGCAGTAGTGTTCCCTCAAGCTATTTACTACAGTACTAGCCACCACTAGAAGAAGAACACAATAAAGGCTTTGACAGAATGTTGTGAAAGAGATGTCATGCTATAATGAGTACCTCAGCAGATTCTAATAAGCTTTATCTTATGATTCTTTAAAGGTCAAATGCAAATGGAAAGTTCTCTTAACTTCCAGTATGGATTTAAACACAATACACACTTCACATTATAAAATAAGTTTAGGAAATTGAATGTTCGAGGACACCACTTAAGAAAATATAACGTTTAATAGGAAAAGTTTGAAGTGACAAACAGAAGTAACAAATTTCCATCTGGTGTCTCACGTCTTCCTCCAGAAGATGACACAGGTTGTTGAATTCTGGTGATTTTCTTCTGTTGACTGTAAAAGAAAAATGTGATTAATTTAGTCCAGAAACTGTTTTTTTTTTTAAACAACACAGTGTGATCACAACATGTTCATATACTAAATGTATCCTGTTGGAGTTATTTGAAATAAAATTCAATGTTTTATAGACATAAATGTGTCAAGCTACCTCCATTAATTTTCTCCCTTGTACTTTGTATCACATATTATCAATTCTATCAAAAACCACATAGCTGATATTTTTCAAAAAAATATAGTGTGATCACAACATGTTCATATACTAAATGTATCCTGTTGGAGTTATTTGAAATAAAATTCAATGTGTTATAGACATAAATGTGTCAAGCTACCTCCATTAATTTTCTCCCTTGTACTTTGTATCACATATTATCAATTCTATCAAAAACCACATAGCTGATATTTTTCAAAAAAATATAGTGTGATCACAACATGTTCATATACTAAATGTATCCTGTTGGAGTTATTTGAAATAAAATTCGAATTTTTATAATTTATTTTCGTTGTGCAAGCACAGTTTTGGAAGAAGTCAAAGCGAAACTACTTTAAATGCAGCAGATTTGACCACTACGTGACAATATTAAAGCGTGGTTAAGCTCAGGAGCCCTCGTACTATAAAGTCAGCTATGAAATATATTTTATATCTGTTCATTGAGCTACATTTAAAGACACAAAGCCGCCCGCGCGCCGCGTGTTGCTCGTGGCGAACCTACTTTTTAAAATCCTGCAGTTTTGAGCAATACGTGATTTTATTAAGGACACGTTCAGCTGAAGACCCATCTTTGCTATAAATTAAAAAACAAATACTTGTTTTTACCGTGTTATTCATGTAAAGTCCTGCCGTGATAGCTTCCCTCGCTTCCGTGAAAACTGCTCGAGTCTCCTCCTCCCTCCTTCCAGAGCGGGTGAGCTCGCCTCAGTACCCCTCTCAAACCAGCCCGAAAATCTCAGGAAATCTCGCGCGGCTCAGCTCGGAATATCCGGTGGGAAAGGATGAAAGGGGGTCTCTGCGACGCACATATGACGTAACATCCGACCCGAGCCGACCGGTGGAAAAGGGGCATTACATCCACAGTGGAGCACTTAGGTTCCTGTTCTAGGGAGCATTCAGTGTGGGACTCAGACAGACAGGCTGAACTGAGCATACACAGAGCTGAGTGCAGATACAGACAAACAGAACCACAAGGACTGTGTACTGTATACACCTCGTTAACCCTGACTCGCTTCTCATGGCCTACAGTTAGAGAAACATGATGCTGAACATACAGGTGGAAGATGTTCGTGTTTCAGACATGGTGTTCTTTTTCTTACTCATAAAACTCAGACAAAACTATGCTTAAAGACAATATTTATTGGAGGTGGATTCTAATAATTTGAAACCTGTTTTGCTTGGAAAAAGTTAAAAACTAATTTATTTAGACTTACCCGTTCTCTGGGATATTGACCGAAGAAGTCTGGATGGACAGCAAAGTAAAAAGGTCGTAGTGCGTTGACAGTCTCTGCCCCCGACAACGCTCTCTGGTGGGTGAAACATGTGACTAGCTGCTTCCTCTGAGACCTACACACAAAAACACTCATGTTAGTGATCACTCAGCCTTCAGCTGATACAGAATTCTGCTGCCAGAGTACTGATGAGTCAGATCATCTCTCTCCAATTTTAGCTTTTCTCCGTTAGCTCCGTGTCAAATTCAGAATCAACTTTAAAAAACTTTGGAAAAAAGGGGCAGATATAATAAGATTTTTTCTTCTTTCTGCTACCTTTCATTTTTTTAAATATATTTTGTATGTCATCGTTTATGGGATTGTTTTTTTATTGTATTTTAAAAATGAACAAATTTTATAAATAAATAATATTGACATGCTTGGGGGGGGGTGTTGTTACATTTTTTTAAATAGCATTTTATTTTTACTTGTTATTCTCAATTTGTATGCATCCTTTATGATTGCCTATTGTTGTCAATTGTTGTCATCTCTCTTTGTTAAAATCAGGTCTCTCTTGTAAATGAGTCCCCAAGGCTCAATGGGACTAACCTGTATAAATAAAGGTTAAATGAAAAGGCGTTTTAAACTCTTCCCACACTTTTGTAATATTCCAAACAATGTTTCTAAACACTAAATGCTCTAAAAGAACAAAGAATGTCATAATTTCAGTCCCCTGCCTCCTCTACTCTTTGTCATCTGCAAGCGTTCTTGGCCACGCCCACTTCTCCGCTGCAGTGAAGATTCAAAGCAATCTACTGGTGTCCATAGATAGACAACTTTTAAATAATTGTCATTTTGTAATATACTCAATGTATATGTATGTATTGTATTAAACTAGGTTGGTTTTAACTGGATCTGAATCTGGATTGGATTGGTATTAGTTGGCATTGGATTGGAGATTGGAGTAAACTGAACCTGCCTATTTTGTGTATATGACCTGAAATGATTTTTGTTGGGAATTATTACATGACATGTTCCACATTTACTTAACTAGACAAGAAAAGGAGCTATATAAAGTGACCGTACAGTTCCTTCTTAACCATCAGTAGAATCAAAAAAGGCGTTCAATACAGGATCAACTGGACTTTATTTGTTGCAGAAAATGTTTCGACTTCTGTCCAGAAGTCTTTTTCAATTCTGAATGAAAGGAAGCTGTGAGACCGAGAAGTTTTATACAGGCTGACATGCCACGCACCAACATATGAAATTGGAAACTGAAATAACCCCACAACATACCTGAGATAACATGCCCATTCTATTTAAATTGACAAAACAACACATCACAGCTTAACAGAAGGGGGTTTGTAACACATACATGTAAATTGAAAGATCACACCTTAACAGTAGGGGGTTCCCTTGAGGTCTCTGGTAGAAGACACAAAACTGTATGTAAATTGACAAAAAACACCTCCCAACCAACAACAGAGGCTACTCAGAGAACTTTGTTAGTCTAATTTACAGACAAGACATCTCTGCTCCCATCCGGTGTAAAACGTTTCGGAATCAAATCCAAAACTGAGTTATAAGTCTTAGAAAGTTGAAATCTCAGACCTCCTCCTCTGTTAAGAGAAGGTTTTTCTCTCTTAACATAAACAGCTTCCTTCACCCCCCTCTCAAACCATCTGTGCTCTCGGTCCAAAATTTGAACATTCTGGTCCTCAAATGAGTGACCCTTGTCCGTGAGGTGGAGGTGAACAGCTGAGTTTTGTCCAGAGGAGGTTGCTCTCCTGTGTTGGGACATTCTTTTGTGGATAGGTTGCTTAGTTTCTCTGATGTAGCGGTCTGAGCAGACTTCGCTGCACTGGACTGCATAAACCACACCACTCTGTTTGTGTGTGGGGGTTTGGTCCTTAGGGTGGACCAGCCTCTGTCTGAGCGTCCTGCTAGGTTTGTTGTGTTTGTTGAAAATCCTTCTGAAATTCTCTGAGACTCCAGCAACATAAGCAATGACAATGTTTTTCCGTCTGTTAGACTTTTTCTGTTCATTATTGTGTTTAACAGATTTCCATCAGTAGCCATGACACATTTAAATTCCCAAGAATTACATGTTCTTTCAAAAACATACTGTATAATGATCACAGCCAAGAAATGTTCTTGGAATCAGTAACATAAATAATTTTCTCCACCTTGTATACAAATAAAATAACTTGTGGTGTTACCTAAGGGTCCATCTCAGGAGGGAGTTGACGGACATGTCTGCTGACTGAAATCAGCAGAGGTTTGTTATCACAGCCTGTGAAAGCAGCGCTTGGGTTCTGATGTCAGCAGATGTTCCTGCATCTGTCAGAAACACAGTACAGTACAACATTCATATCGCCTTTGCATTACAGTGAGTGAAGTACAAAAAGGATTGCATTTAAACAATTTGGGAGAACCCAGTTGATGTCATGGCATTGCAAGATTTTGATTGGTTAGTTAAGACAACATCACGTTTAGGTTCAAGTACAAGTCTATTGTCATTCGCATCACATGTGGTACATGAGGCGGAATAAAACTGTACTCAAGGTCCCAGTTACACCCAAAAATAGCTAAAATATAAAGTATAAAAAGAAACAGTATACAAGGATCTAAGATATACGCCAAGATACATGCTAAGATACAGTATATGCTAAATGAACACCAAACGGCGCACACCAAAAGATTTAAGGTATATTTTAAATGCTAATAATGCACAACGATATGGTGTAACAATAGCAACCTGAACATGAGCCCAACGTCTGAGTTGATTGGAGGCGCACCTGACATGGGCTGAAAGGGAAGAAGCCATTACTCAGGTAGCAACATAAAAATCCAGAATACAGTTTATAAATGTACGCAGCTACAAAGACTTGCATGTCCTGTGGTCTGATGAAACAAACTGAACGGTTTGTCCATAATGACCATTGTCATATTTACAAGGGAAAACGCGGAAGCTAGCACTATCCCTGTAGTCAGTGGTGGGATGTAACTAAGTGCAAGTACTTCATCACGGTACTTAAGTTTTTTTTTTTCATTTACCCTTTATTTATCCAGGTAGACTCATTGAGCCACAAGAACTCATTTTCAAGAGAGACCTGTTTAGGGAGCAGATGGTGGGGGTTAAGGGCCTTGCTCAGGGGCCCAGAGTGGGGTGAATGAGGGTGGAGGCAGGTGTGGGTGTTTCACCTTTTTCCACCCACATTTTTTTTATGTTGTCGGTACCGGCGCTTGAGCCGGCGATCTTCCGATCACAGGCCCACCTTCTCTAACCTCTGCGCCTTACATTTACAGTACATTTTTCATGTATCTGTACTAGAGCCAAGATGGTGTAGTGGTTAGGGCGTTTGACTTGGGACCCGAAGGACGCGGGTTCGCGTCCCGGCCACTACACATCTTGGGGTGTCTATGAGTGCACACCTATTTCTCCAGCTCCCCGAGCGCCTTCTATGGCTGCTCACTGCACCGCCTGGTAGGTGGTTGGGTTAAATGCAGAGACGAATTTCGTCTGTGTATGGGAAACATACGCAGATGACAAGATTAGACAATTATTATTATTATTATTATTATTAATTAAGTAGAGTTAAACATGGGTACTTTCGACTTTTACTCAACTACAATTTACATGAAGTATCTGTACTTTCTACTACACTACATTTCTATAATGCGTTGAGTTACAAGTTACATTCATGTTCCAGTTTGTTGATTTGTTCGTTAGTTTGAAAGTAACTAATGGTGAGAGGGGAGCTGGTCCATTGAATCACTGCAAAGTGGGCAAGTAATGTTACACCTGCCTTCAAGAAGAGTTGGACCAATGATGTACTGTATGTTCTAGTATACAGTACACGTCATTGAGCTGGGAGCACCCACAGCACCACTAACACACCCAAACTGGATTCCACCACGGAGAGTCACACAGAAGAAACACACCGCCTATGGCCTTATTGAAAAACTATTGAAATACTACTGAAAGAGTATTGAAAAACTATTGAAAGACTATTGGAAGAGTATTGAAAGACTATTGAAAGACTATTGAAATACTTTTGGAAGAGTATTGAAAGACTATTGAAAGACTATTGGAAGAGTATTGAAAGACTATTGGAAGAGTATTGAAAGATTATTGAACGACTATTGGAAGAGTATTGAAAGACTATTGAAAGACTATTGAAAGAGTATTGAAAAAGTATTGAAAGAGTATTGAAAAACTATAGAAAGACTATTGGAAGAGTATTGAAAGACTATTAAAAGACTATTGAAAGACTATTGAAATACTATTGAAAGAGCATTGAAAGACTATTTAAAGAGCATTGAAAGAGTATTAAAACTATTGAAAGAGCATTGAAAGACTATTGAAAGAGTATTGAAAGACTATTGAAAGATTATTGAAAGACTATTGAAAGACTATTGGAAGATGATTGGAAAACTATTGAAAGAGTATTGCAAGAGTATTGAAAGACTATTGGAAGACTATTGGAAGACTATTGGAAGAGTATTGAAAGACTATTGGAAGAGTATTGAAAGATTGTTCAGTACAGTAGGACAGATTTTCTCTCACAAAAGAGCCAGACTGGACTCAAAAACGTTGAAAACCAACTTCTTCAATGTAAACAAGAAATTATTGCTGCAATATTAAAATGTGTTAGTTCATGGGATGTTGGGAAACAAGAGATAGTCTCCAAATGACTCGACACTCGGGTCCATGTTTTGAAAATGGTGTCATGAAGTTAAAATATTGTTCACTTTTGACCCATTACAAGGTTAACTAGACTGTATTTTAATAATAATAATAATAATGTCCTTTTTGTCATCTGTGTATGTTTCCCATACACAGACGAAATTCGTCTCTGCATTTAACCCAACCACCACCAGGTGGTACAGTGAGCAGCCATAGAAAGCGCCCGGGGAGCTGGAGAATTAGGTGTGCACTCATAGACACCCCAAGGTGTGTAGTGGCCGAGGCGCGAACCCGCGTCCTTCGGGTCTGAGGAATGAGATAAACCAGAGAAATATTATGCTTTCTGACTATTTTATCAAATTTAAGTGTATTCATTAAAACTGACCATATACTTAGTGTCAGGCTGATTTTTTAGTGAGACAGCTTTTGCTTTGAAGACACTGACTATGTGGGAGGGGCAAGGGCCCTGCTCTTTTTCACATATAACTTTGTTTTTATTGGCAAAAGTTGCAACAGTCTAGTCAAAGTGACAAATGTTATCCCTCACCCGTGCCTTGCACCGACTCACACAAAAACATGTTTGTATTAAGATGAGAGAGTGAAGTCATTATAGACACGCACGCACACGCACGCATACACATTCACACACCTCAAAGTTATAAAATAGGAGGCGCTCGGATGGATTTCCAAGGTCTACCGAGGGTCTGATCAACGCCCGGTTTTGCATTGAAGAACATATCTCCCACTGAACGAAGCGGCCTCCTCGTTTGTATCAACGGTGAGGGATTCTGATCTTTTTATTTCAATGCCTTTTTCTGAGTGTGTGTGAAAGCTTGAGGCTTTTTCTGTTGTTCGTGGCGGGGTTTAAAATTGATGCTTAACCCTAGCAAATAACAGTATGTGTTGTTTTGAGCATTTTTATGCTTTGCAGAGTTTCATTGTATCTGTGGCAACTTTTTATTAAAGCATACTGAAGTACACAGTTCTGAGAGTGTGTTTTCATTGTACCGACCTTTTTCCCGAGTCCTGCACATTTAAAATAAAATATCATAAGACATTTTGGCGCTGCGAGTAGCAGGGTTTTGGAGAAAAAGGCTGTACAATGTTTAAGAAAAGAGATAAAGCAGATGCAGGAGTGAAAACTAAGTTGGTGGAGGGGTGGAGGGATGTCCAGTACCAACAAATTGCTGCATGTTTGCAAGACAGTGGGGCATGCCCTTCTCCTTTTAATGATTCTTTAAATGCTGAGAATTCAGGTAATTTTTTGACGGCTTTGAAAACAGTAGAAGTTAAAAAAGGGGCACCTATGTGTGGTTTGCAGAAACCTGTGTGGATTTGTGCGACTGCATGGAAAAGCTTACATGAAAAGAATCAGCAAATACAGGCGCAAATTTTGAAGTACAAGGCCGTTTCGGAGGAAGCGCAGACAGACTGCTTGTTGCAGAAACAGCATGTGCAATTATTAAATGTGCAGTTGGAGAAAATGACAGAACTTGTAGAAGGAGCAGTGACGCAAGTTGCCATGCTAAAGAGTGAAAAGTACAGGAGGAATAAATGAAGCGTCTCCCCAAACAGAGTCAGAGCTTTTGTCGCTGGGCTGGGTTCTGACTTTGATCCAGCAAGTTGGGATGAGAGTGATAAAAATGATTATTTTGGGGACAAAGAGCAGGACGTGAGCAGTCGGGTGGAGGTTGCTCCTCCTGTCTCCTCGGTCCCCAGTAAAAATGTCAGAATTATGGAGCTAGACTCTCTGGGTGAATGGAATTCAACTCGAGGTGAACATCAACTGACGACGCGCGGGCCAAAAAGAGACGCTCGGAAAAACATGGGACCCACTCGCTTTGATCTCTGGAGAGCATTAATTAAATCAGGGGTTTCTCCTAATGAAATAGACGGATTGCCTATGGATGAGTTGAGGTCCAGATGTAAACAGAGAGGCTTGAAAGTGTATTGTGCTAGTTATGACGTGGAAAATTTAACACAGGCCCTGAGAAACGTTTTCCAAACCGCTCCTGTTATTCTTCCAACCTCATCAGCTGAGCTCAGAGCCACGCGCGCCAGCGCAGTGGGGGCCCAGAGCGAGGAGGGAAGCGGAGAGGGGAGCCAGACTGTTCATGTTGAGTTAGAAAGAGACTCCTCCTCCGAGGAGGAGTTCATTAGAGTCAGAACTGTGAAGCAGAAAAAAAAGAACAGAAAAAAACAAACAGAGATCACAGTTATATCCAGATTTGCAGGATCTGATGGACTTCGAATAGGAAAAAAGCCAGGCCCCAGAAATAAAGATTACAAATTGGTCAACAGATGACATTAGACTGTATGTTCAGATAGAAATTTATTGGAAGAATAAAAATGTTCAAAAAGTGCTGGCACTCGAAACAGGGGCTGAGGCTACGTTAATTCACGGAAACCCTGACAGAATAAATGGTCCTGTTGTTCCCCTTTCAGGTCTGGGAGGAAACATGATTTTTGGAAAAAGTATGACTATACCTTTAAAAATTGGAAAAATGCAGTCAGGACCAGTGGAGCTGCAGGTGTCTGCTATCAATGATTATGCTAACTGGAGTTTGTGGCAGAAACAGGGGCGTGTGAGAAAACCTTTAGGCTTTTGGTCTAGAAAACTGCCTCCTGCAGGAGTAAGATATACTCCTTTTGAAAAGCAGCTGTTGGGCTGTTATTGTGCTTTGCTTGAAACTGAAGCTCAGACTGCTGGACATGAAATTTTGATGAGAACTCGCATACCTATTTTGAACTGGGTCATGAGTGAGCCCACCACCCACAGAATAGGAACAGTTCAGGAAGCCAACATCATTAAATGGAAGTGGTATGTGTCTGAACGAGCTAAACCAGGAGAGAAGGGAGTACTGTATCTGTTTTGCATGAGCAAGTTGTTGACATTCCTGAGGAAGGAGAGCAGGTTTTTGAAGTTGGACAGTTTGCAGAGTCCCCAGTAAAGTCTGGAAAGCGTAGATGGAAAGCAGGTGCTTTTAATCTGGCGTAGAATAAGACCATGGAAGAAACGGGGGAGGGAGGAAGCAGTCAGTGGGCTGAATTAAAGGTTGTGCACATGGTGATCATGCAGTCAGGTAAAAGAGTGGGCAGCAGAGAAACATGTTGAGTGGGTATATCATATTTCATATTATCCACAGGTTGCTGGGCTGATTGAGAGAATGAATGGATTGTTGAAAGAGATGTTGTGAAAATTAAATGACAAACATGATCTAATAAACTTGAAGTTAAATTTGTCACAGGCTGTGTCTCAACTGAATAACAGACCAATTGCACCAGGTACCACTCCCCTAAATCGAATGATTAATGTGTACAGCACCCCTGACAAAGAACCGATCAGAATGTGGAAAATTGACAACAGAGCTGAACTACCTGTTCGAGCAACTCCCGGATCAGCGGGACTAGATTTAAGAACAATGGAGCCAGTGACCTTGATTCCTAATCAGATTCAGATTGTAAAAACTGGGTTAGGTTTGCAGTGTCCTAAAGGGATGTATGGACACATTCTACCCAGATCTGGATTGTCATTAAAAGGGCTCACCATTCAAGCAGGGGTCATTGATGCAGATTATCAAGGGGAGCTGGGCGTGGTCTGTATACATCAAAATGACAGCCCTTTGGTGCTGGAAAAAGGAGACATAATAGCACAAGGAACAGATGCAACAGTTTCAGTGTTGTATTCAGGAGAGGAAAAATGGATAAATGTACCTGTCAAAAAATGTTATTTGAGAGAAAACTAATTGATCTTTCTCTGTCTGTAAGCAGTATTTCTTGTTTCCACAGCTTGATGTTTCCCTGGTCTTTGTTGACGGGCGGATCGAGTTCATCACGGGGCCAAGATGACCGGCGGTCGTGGCAAGCGCCAACCAAATGGCAGTATCGGCTGTTTGGGCACCGTGTTCCTGGTCAGCCTCGCGCGCGCTCCTCAACACCAGGACAAATGCTGAGTGAGGTAGAAAAACCTCATGTTGTTGTACGAGCAAAGATGCTTCAGACAAAAATAAAAAGCAACCTGACCTGTACATCCAATAACCTTTGCTGGGTTAGTCAAGTTGCCAGTGACTGTCCGATTTACATGTGCCCAAAATGCTTCAGAGGGCATGATGTCCCAATAACCATGACTGTACATTGGAAGGTGCTGTTCCCACCTTTACCACGTTGCTCGAGAATTAAAAGGGCGTGGTATGACACCTTACTGGGAGGAACTGGAACTGTCTTGGGTTTGTCAAATACAATTGATGGCGAGGTGACCAGATCCATGTTGTCCACTACGGGGCAGCATACATCGACAGCAATCCATCAAGTTGGGGTGTGGATGCCATCAGTGGTAATGACCCAAGTAAAAACTGCCAAACTGCTCCTTAAAGGACTGGACTGGCAATTAAAAATGTGGGGTGAAACAGAAGAGATACTTCAGAACTTGACACAGGCTTTGAATTGGACCACGTGTAGTCTACAATCCTTACATGCACAGGTGCAGAAGGAGCGCTTCCAAAGGGTGGTGACGACGAAGAATCATCATGAATGGCGCAGGTTGTGGAACATCTCGAGTACATATTGGTTGGTTTTGAAACCAGAAATGACAAAATGTGATGAAAAAATGTGTGAGGGACATTGGGTACAATATCTGATTAATGACACAACTACAGTATGCAAGTATCATGTTTTACCTGTAATTACTGTACAAGGGTATTGGTTTTTGAAAATAAAAGGTGAATGGTTTGAGCCAAGGACAAACTTCACTTATGACATGCAACTGTGCGAGACTGCAGACAAAGGAGTGATATGTATGTTGCAAACAGGTCACATTAACCCGTGTATAACCAGAGATGGGGTGTTGTGTGATTGGGTTCATGAACCAGCTAGGGACATGCTATGGCAGATCGGACCACACACGTTATGCGTAGCAACAATTAAGAGCCATCCACAATTACCCACGGTGCCTTTCTCTGGCTGTTTGTATGGTGTTCACTTGTGGAGTTGGAACAACCAGACTTATCGATTAACCAATTACAGTTCAAGCACCCGTCTGACTGAGGTACAGTGGCAATTTCTGCATGTACCGTGGCGGGTCTCCCTGGCTCGTTTCAAGCGCGCGTTGAACGATTCCATGGAGCTAAAACAGATGATTGAATCCCATAAGTCTAACGTTTCTGATTTAACAGTGTCCACATACATTGCACAGGGGAAGGTTTTGCATGCGGCTAAACTCATCGAACAGGCGTCGGCCCACCATTGGTGGGACATATTCACAAGAATGTCAGAGAGTCAGAGTCAGAGTCAGAGAGAATTTATTGTCATTTGCACCGCATGTAGTACATGTGTTGAAAACGAGATTATGTACACAGGGTCCCAGTTACATCCAACAACAAATGCAAGAGAAAAACAATAATAACATCTAGGATTAACTAAGAGAGACATCAGCTAGTAATACACTAAGCCCTAATGTAGTAGAAAAACATCATTATAAACAGCAGCACGAACATGAGCAGATGGTCACAGATGAACGCAGATAGTCACAGATGAACGCAGCAACAAGAAACAGATCAGTATCAGCATGATGTGACATTTTGCAGTGTTTATTCTTATTATTTATTTATTCATGAGTCTGACAGCCTCAGGGTAGAAGCTGTTCCTCAGTCTAGTGGTTCTACATTTGATGCTCCTCAACCTCCGTCCCGAGGGGAGTGGTGCAAAGAGTGAGTGTGCTGGGTGAGTGAGGTCTTTCATGATGCAGGTGGCTCTTTTTCTGCATCTGGAGGTGTAAATGTCTGTGATGGTGGGGAGACTGACTCCCACAGACTTCTGTGCAGCCTTCACCACTCTCTGTAGAGCTTTCCTCTCTGCAACTGTGCAGCCTCCATGCCACACGTTGATGCTGGAGCACAGGACGCTCTCCACTGCACACCTGTAGAACGAGGTGAGGACTGAGCTTCTCAGACCAGCTCGTCTCAGCCGTCTGAGGAAGTAGAGTCTCTGATGACCTTTCTTGATCAGGCTGGTGGTGTTATTGCTCCAGCTGAGGTTATCATTCAAGTGTACACCCAGGTACTTGTAGCTGGAGACCACCTCCACCGCAGATCCACCTATATACAGTGGGGTGTGGGTGTGTTTGTTCCTTCTGAAGTCCACAATCATCTCCTTCGTCTTCTTCACATTCATGTGAAGGTTGTTCTCTTTGCACCAGCTCTCCAGATGTTCCACCTCCTGTCTGTAGCTGGATTCATCATTATCTGTGATGCATCCCACCACAGCTGTATCATCTGCAAACTTAACAATATGACAGCCTGGATGTGTGGCTGTACAATCATATGTGAGCAGAGTGAACAGAAGAGGGCTCAGCACACATCCTTGAGGAGAGCCAGTGCTGAGGGTGATGGTGGAGGAGGAGAAGTTGTGGATCTTCACGGACTGTGGTCTGTTTGTTAAGAAGTCTAAGACCCAGTTACAAATAGAGGGGCTTAGTCCAAGTGTGGATAGTTTGTCTATCAGAGTTTGGGGGATCATGGTGTTGAAGGCAGATGTGAAGTCCACAAAGAGCAGACGCACGTATGAGTCCTTCTGATCCAGGTGGGTGAGAGCAGTGTGGACCACAGAGGAGATGGCGTCCTCTGTTGATCGGTTCTCACGGTATGCATATTGATGAGGGTCCTCGCTGATGTTGACGGCTGTCTTGATGTGGGACATGACCAGTTTCTCAAAACATTTAGCGACTATCGGGGTGAGAGCCACCGGTCTATAGTCATTCAGACCAGTCACTGTGGAGCTTTTTGGGACTGGGATGATGGTGGCAGTCTTCAGGCAGGTGGGAACTGACTCCAGTGAAAGTGAGGTGGTGAAGATGTCAGCCAGCACCTCACAGAGCTGGTCCGCACATTCCTTCAGAACTTTCCCTGGGATGTTGTCTGGACCCGTAGCTTTATGAGGGTTGATCCTTCTGAGACTACCTCTCACTTCTGCTGCGGTCACTTTGAGGTGCTCCTCGTCTGGTGATGAGGTGAGTCTGGTGCTAGTTGGTCTGTTTGGATCATCAAAACGTGCATAAAACTTATTGAGGGCATCAGGCAGGGATGGGTCCCTGGGGCATTGTTTGCTTTTGCCCTTGTAGTCTGTTAAGCATTTGATGCCCTGCCACATGCTCCGTGGATCATGTGAGGTGAACTGTCCCTCGATCCTCTGTGCATACGCGGCTTTGGCCTTCTTTATGCCATCATCCAGTTCTCTCCTGCACTTTCTCAACTCCTCAGTATCTTTAGACTTGAATGCAGTGTCCCTGGCTGCCAGCAGGGTGCGGACATCCTTATTTAGCCAGGGTTTTTGATTGGGGTAAAATTTAACACACTTTCTTATGGATACATTTTCAGCACATGTACTGATGTAACCCAGGACTGAGGAAGCATAAAGTTCCAGGTCAACTGAACTTCCATTCGTAGCTGCCTCTTTGAAGACAGACCAGTTTGTGTTTTCAAAGCAGTCTCTTAGCATGGGGGAACTATCTTGGCGCCACGATGTGATCACTCTTTGTTCCGGCTTCGAACGTCTGAGTGGGGGGAGCTGTCTAGGGACCAATAGCAGGGAGCGATGGTCGGAAGCCCCGAGCGGTGGGCGTGGCTTCGCCGTGTACGCCCCCTTCACATTCGTGTAGACCTGGTCTAGTGTCTTATTTCCTCGTGTTGCTGTGAAAACGTGCTGATTGAAGGTTGGAAGAATGACACGTAAATCTACGTGATTGAAGTCCCCGGAAACAATGAAAAACCCCTCAGGATATTTACACTGCAGCGAGGTGAGTAAGTCATGAATTTCTCCCTGGGCGTCGTTGGCATTAGCATCGGGTGCTATGTAAACATTG
>JBBPBX010017488.1:13832-46781 GCA_038048925.1 Garcialebias charrua
AAGGTGTATCAGAATGTGGTTGGGAGTTTGGGAAACTGCCTTCAATGTGAAGACTATCACGATGCTGCTGGACTTTTACAACTTGTCAAACATGTTTTTTTCCTGCTATTTTCCACGTCCCATGATGCTCGTTTGTTCCCTCACCATACTCTAAGGCCCCATCCCCATGGGAACAGCATTTAATGGATACACATTTTTTTAAATTATTGTTTCAGCTTTGCATTCACATGGACACAGCATTTTAGGAGCCCGTAAAAAAAATAATAACAAAAAATGTAATCCAGTTTCCAGAGTAAGAAAAATCCTAAACACCACCTTTGGTTTCTTGTGTGCACAACCTGAGGCCAAACTTATAAAAACGATTAGAGTAGATCAACGTCCCGCCTCCTGCCTAACCTCTGATCACATGATGACAGAGTACAAGCATGTGTTCATGTAGCAGACAAACAAAAGCCAAGCACATCTTTAGTGTACAGTCCTCAAGGATCAGACAAGGCTAATGAACAATGAACTTGTTTTGAATAGCGCAAAATATTTTTTTTTACAAAATAACCTACAGTCAAAAAAATTATCACTTTATTTAACTGTCAACAATACCAAAGCAAATGTTTCAGCTGAATATATACTGTATAATAAGCCAGACTTGATCTAAACCTGTCTAAAACTTTTGACGCTGTGGACCATGGCAGCTTATGTCATAAGCTCTCAGAAATTGGTTTCTCAGATCACACCATTGGTTGGTTTTCTCTCTCATATCGGAGGCAATATGTCCAACAAAAATGTACTTTTACCAATGATCTAACTGTTAACAACGGTGTACCTCAAGGCACAGTCTTAGGATCCATTCTCTTCATAATCTACATAGGTAATGTAGGTCAAAGCATCCCTGATGCATCCTTACATGTCTATGCTGATTACACACTTGTTTATTGCCGAGCTAAAACAGTTATGATTTTCAGCTTTTGCAATTCACTTTTGAAATCATCCAGTCAGGTTTGTTCAGTCTCAAACTTGTCCTAAATGCTGATAAAACCAAAGGGATGCTTTTTTTTCAAACAGGAAGTCGGTCCCAGCAGTTCTTTACTATAGTTAGAAGGTTAGAGGGTTAGAGAGTTAATCAGGTCTCTCTTGTAAATGAGTCCTCGAGGCTCAGTGAGACTAACCTGTATAAATAATGATTGAATGAATGCTCCTACAAGCAACCTGCAGATGGTGGACACTGTCTATCATGGTTCACTAAGATTCATAACTGGCTGTAACTACCGTACCCTGGTACCCACCACTGCACCCTGTATTCACTGGTTAACTGGACATCATTAACTTCACACAGACTCTTCCACTGGTACATTTTCATCTTTAAATCACTTCTTGGTCTGCTGCCTTCATACATCTCCTCCTACATGTCACAACATGAGTGCAGCTACAACGTGCACTCTCAGGACATGATTACCTGCAGTGAGGACTGAACTTGGCAAAAGGGCCTTCTCCTACTCTGCTCCTGTTTTGTGAAATATCTTGCAAAAAGATCTGAAGCTCTTGACCTTGACCTTTCTAAGTGACTTTAAACATCTTTTAAGTTCATGACAAAAACCAACACAGACATGTTCCTGTTTTTTAGTTTTTTACACTGCTTTACAATGTAGCTCTTTTTGTTTCGTTTTATAATATTGTAGCCCATGACTGATCGATTGTCTCCAAACAAAGTATTATTTGGCTAAGCAAAGAGCAATTACACCTAATATTAGTGTACAATTATGAATGAGCTAGATCAGAAGATCATAGATACGACAAGAGCCTGGGAAATGAGTAACTGTAATAAACCACACTGAGAGTTGTGTTGTAAATCCAGTTAACACTGTATTACAAACAGTTTAACAATGTAGAGCACATCTATTCACAATTTCCAACGAATAAAACAAAATGTGCACAGTTTCACAATAAAATGTATTAAAAAGCATGTAAGACCCAGGTCTTTAAGTGTTTCAGTTTCTCCAGTTCATCCTCTGAATAGTGGGCAAATGAAGCCTGTCCACTGATCTGTGTCTAAAGTGCAGTTTGTGCTACCTCACTGTGGGCATAGAGAACTGGTTCAGTTTCATACGGGCAGTGGCTCACCATCCATTAATGGAAAGTTCTCAAAGATCTTCATGTGTGTGGATCCAGTGACTCGTCTCAGTTCCTCAGATTATCATCAGCAATTTTCAGCATCCGCATAAAAAACCTGACCTAAGAATAAGGTCATAATAAAGTCACACTTATTGATTTGAATTTAACCATAACATTACTCATTATGGGATAAAGTTTAAGTGTAACTTGTCTCATAGTTCACTTCTAATTATGTTGTACAACATTTTAAATTCACTCTCAAAATTCACAGTTTTAGCTGGATTAATCATGAAAATAATTGTTTTGGACTTTTTCCACTTCACATATAAACATTAAACATTTAAGATACTGTAATAGAAATATAATACAAAGTTTAACACATTAAACACAGCAAATGTTTAGAACCTCAAAGAGTAACTCAATGCATAAATTGTTTTTTCCAATCATATATTGGTTTTAACAGGAATACATTGAGTTTAACACCACTCTTTAACCGTTCTGATAATCAACTGACATGCTCTGGGATGTGCACAGTTAGACTTCAGGTTGGGCCGTTTGCCCTCTGGACCAGGCAAGTGCCCCTCCTGGACTTTTTTTTCTTTTTACCCTGTATAGTATGCGACTCATGGTGGCATTTCTGGATTTAAGAGTGTACAATGTATGGTACTGCCAATGCCCCGAAATATGCAAAGTAATCTTTGCTCTGTTGTTGCCAGTTTGATTGTTACAGAAACTGACCTGTTGAGTGTTGAATATCATTAAAAATCTGCATCAGACAGCTCATGGCTGTTTAACTGAAATAGATGTATATATATATATATATATATACATAAAATACAAGATGTACTCAGTCTCAGACTGCCAAGGCAGCTGAAGGTCCCATGCGCTGTACAAGGTGCCCTTTATTCTATTTGAGCACCTGCCCCCCAAAATGTTTGTGCACACCACTGGACATGCTACAGTTTTAGCACAAGTCAATGGAATCTTCATTAGCATTGTTAGCGTTGTTAGCATTGTTAGCATCGCGGCTAATGGACCAGCAAGTTAAAACTCACCAGTGCACTACTGGGCACGGGAAGTGCATGAGCCCTCTGTCCTTCAGGCTGTTATGAACGCCCCATCTTCAGCCATGCAGTCTTCAAGTTTAACACAAAATATCAACTTACAACATGAAAAACATATGAATGAAGCATGTAGCTGACCAGCTGAAGCTTACCACGAGGTCAACCTGTCTGTCTCTCTCACAAGATGGCAGCTGCTGCGTGCCTTCAGTGTAATAATGAAAGCAGTAAGGAAGTGATGCAACTGACCACAGTGATACTGTACAACTTTAATTATTGGCTGATAAAGTGTCTTAAAAATACACTTTTTATTTTTGATTTTTTAGACTCCTTTATGCTTCACAACATAATAAACTTTTAGATTTTAGTTTTAATTCATAGACTTTATGCTTTTAACACAATAATTCAGCTTTCCTCAGAGGCTTTTCTTCTGTGGGTTACAATATCATTTTCTTCTATGTGTTTTGCTTTCTCTTATGATTGTCTACTGTTGTCATCAGTCTTTGTTTCAAAACAGGTCTCTCTTGTAAATGAGTCCTCGAGGCTCAATGAGACTAACTGGTATAAATGAAGGTTGAATGCGAGAGGAAGAAAAAAAACCTGCCTCAACCCTCATTTGTTTCACTCTGGGCCCTTGAGCAAGGCCCTTAACCCCCACCACCTGCTCCCCCAGGCACCCTGGATGTCAGCTCTCTGCTCCACACAGAGGGCTGTGGTTGTGTCAGGAAGGACACCCAGCATAAGAACTGTTAAGTCTTTGTCTAATCAAATCCAGTTTTTATCATCCAGACAGAGAAGTCATTGTGTCTTTCAGCAGGACACGTTCTACTGCATCAGTCACAACAACATGGATTTATCAAGTCTGGTGCTGAAGTGACCTCTCACCCATTACAACAGTTGATGCGTCATGCTAAAACATCCATTAATAAAGACCATGACTGTTTACACCAGACGATCACTGGACAACACACGACTCCAGTAACTGTTCTCCTCAGTTCCTAGATGTTTGTTGTTAAAGGAAGATGGGCTCATTTACAGTGGGAAACATGCACCTGTCTCTGTAAAGATTTATGTTTAATATATTAATGTATGAAAAATATGCATTTTTTAAATTAAAAAAATGGTACAGTTTCTTGGTTTTAAAATGTGATGTCTTATGGTATATTTGAATGAAATCTGGGTTTATGAGCTTTTCAAATCATTCCATTTTGTTTTTACTGTACATGCATTTTTCACAACACATGAACTTTTTGTGATTCAGTACTGTATAATTGAAGTTAAAATTCAGTTTGACCTTGAGCCCATTGCAGCCGTTTCACAGCCCAACAGTTTAAACCAAACAACTCATATTTGCATTAAGTTGTCCTCTGACTGCCCTCTCTTTGAGGCCAGTTACTGTTGCTGAACATATGTAGCATTTTCCAACTACTGCAGAGATGTCAGTATTATTACCAGCAGCTGGAACCAGCTTTTTGTACTTTTCTTTTTGTCTTTTCTTGCAGTGCATTTGTTGAACCCCATGCTGATGATGTGATGCTGTGACTGCTGGAGTTACAGTGAAGCAGCTAATGTAGATGATGAAAATAAAACTTATTAATGTTAGAAGTCTTGTTAGACAACTCAACATAACCTGCATGTTCATGCTTTAGATAAAAGTGTAGATGGGTTTGAGAAATAAATATCCCAATGTTGAACTTACTTCTGCAATAGAACGGTAACAACTTGTTAAAATTTAAATGTATTTCTTACTATTTCAGAATCCTGAAAGACGTATTAGGTATTTTAGTTTTAAACTGATGTGGATTTTTCTTGTGAGATGGGGCTCAACCCTTTGACCGCTGAATTCATTTGTGTTCAAACGATGACTAGCAGAGAGCAAAAAGAGCCAAGACACAAGTGAAGCTTTACTTTGTTCAACTTTATTTGTTTGATGCTATTACAATAAAATATATCTAAGAAAAAAAAAATGTTTTGGTCATTTTCTCTTTTGGGAAAACAAGAGTGTAAGTTTTAACATTTATAGACTGTTGACTCACTGGAAAATGAACGGAGAACAAAACAAATATCAAGAGAATCAGTTCCACAACATTAGCAACTGGACCTTAACATAAAGCAGATAAGATTGTATGTGTATTGTAAGGTATCTTCATATTGTAGTAGATATTCACTTCACAACATAAATACACTGTACAGAGTGATAACAGCCATCTCAAATGGAAAACTAAGATGTGTGTGTGTTTAGGCAGACATTGAGTTAAGGCAGGCAGATTGATTGTCTACATCACCATGAAAAAAGGAACAAAGAGTCATTTAGCACGTTGAGCTGCTGATTTTACTGGTTACAGTGACAGAGAGGACCAAACTGGATCATCACTGTCACTCAGATTAAAGTTTAAACTTGAACACACCTTGGAGGGACAACAACGAGTGCTCAACACAAAGTGCTGCAGTTGATTCCACAAATACGATATTTCTTAAGCAGACAAGTTTGTGATATCGCCATCTGGTTGTGTAATATCAGTTTGCGTCCCAGTGGAGAGTTACGGTGACCTGTGATGGAGCTTCAACCCAGATAGGAACACAGTGGGTGTATTCATTGTGAATTTGATACTGTCTCATCTTATCCACCGTCACTGCTCTGAATATCTGCACCCTTTTATCATTACCATAACTCCCAAATGTCTGCTGTTGTGCATAGGTATTGCTACGCTACAAGTTACTTGTCTAAGCATCTTTTCTTCAAGCCTAAACCCTGATGTAACAGGCCAAATTAATCCCTGCAAGATTAAACCTAGGTTCAGGCCAGAGTATATCCTGGGAAATAAACAGTCCTAGGCCAAACAGTACCCTGGGGTGTTAAAATAGCTTTGGCCAGACTACAGTATACACCTCCAGGCCAGACTAGACCCATAATTTGGCCTGATGGGTATGAAATGGCCTAGGCTGTAGTATACTCAGATTATAATCTAGTCTAGGCCCCTTTAACCCCAGGTATAGTCCGGACGGGGGTATATTGTTACACAGTATCTCACCAGGCTGCAGCTGCTAAAATGTTGTTGTTTGAGTCAGGACTAGACCCAAAGTGCAGGCACAGTCAAACTGGATGACCAGAATTTAGACAAAATACTTAAAAAATAAAATAAACAGCTGGTAAGGCTGCAAAATACTGAAAACTAAAACTAAGCACAGAACCACGCGATCACCACAGGGAACCAGGGATCTGACTGAAGGGAAATGGAGCAAGTAAACAGCATCTGACAGTAAGTAAAGGTGTGTATTCAAGCTGGAAGGAGAAATGACTGATTTGAAAAGTTGAGTAGAATGAATCTATGCAGAGCATGTGTGAATGATGAACCCATGGCCAATGACAAAAGCAGGAAACTAAGTGACAAAATATGCTGAACACAAGGAAAATGATTCAAACTGAACCACAAGGAAATTATGGCTGACCTAGTAATAAATCACAAACCTATAAAACCAACAGAAACCCCAACATCATGACACATCACTGACTTCACAAGTCAGTCTTCAAAGTACCTTGAAATTAAACGTTGAACCTGTTCCCCATCCCAAGAGCACTAGTGTTTTATCTTGACACATGCAAAGGAGCTCTGCTCTGTCAGAAAACATTTCCAAGTCTAACATCTCTGAAGATGAATATCAAACTGCTCCAAATATGTAAAAGTGTATTCCAGCAGATTACATCTGAAACATGGGGACAGCTGTTGAGCTGGGTACAACAGGCTGAGGTGGGTACGCTGTGGGCACAAGTGGACGAGAAATAATGTGAATGCAATTTTGATAGTGCACAAAAATAGTCCATGATGTATAAAAAGAACCAAGTTATCAAAATTCAGCCACATGGCTTATTGGTTACTTGGTCACAAACACTGTGAAATCAGTGAGACTGAAACATCACATTTTCCTTTTTTCTGGCAATTTTGAGTCACCAACTGGTCACCAACTGGTCACCAACTGGTCACCAGAAAAAGAGCCAAAAACAAATGCTGTCCATGAATACAGATCCAGAGGGAGATAAAAGTTAGATCACGTCTAAGTTGGTTTGGTCCCCTGCACACTCGGATAACAACCATAATATGTCAAAAACAGTAAGAACATGGATGAAGTTTGCAGGGTCTAAGCCGGGTCCCAGGGTGTGTTTTATGAATGCACTCTTCATTACAGCATAATAATAATGAAATATTCGGAGTATGAACAGAACTTCTCCAGTGAGGTTGCACTGGTTTATCATGGTGGTGGCAGAGTAACTATCAAGATTCAAGGTGACTTCATTGTTATTCGCATCACATGTGGTACATGAGATGGAACAAAATTGTGTACTCACAATTATGACGTGGGTGCTTTGAACACTCGTGTGGCTTGACCTGTGAGAGTTGAAACTGGAAGAGCCATGTCTAAGCTACCACCATGATGGTTACAAGGTCATGGAAACCACTTGGCTCAGACCTGATACCTGTGGTCATAGTGTTGTGTTAGCTAGGTGTTACTTTTCAGCCCATACTGTGCTGCAGCCCAAAAGAGTCATGCCAGGGATGGAATAGAGAGCGTGGCGAAGGATAAGGAGAAAAACAGCTGGAAAACCCTGTTGGTGACAGCGTAGCAGCATCATGGCCGCCTTCATACTTCACACAGACATGTTCCTGTTTTTAGTATTTTACATCACTTTATAATGTAGCTGCTTTTGTTTCCGTTTTTATATAATTCTATTTACTTTTCATTTTATATGCTTTTCATATGATTGTCTATTGTTGTCTGTGTTCTTTGTTTAAATCAGGTCTTAGAGGCTCATTAGCCGTGTTTCCATCAAGAATTCTAGATGCGCATTTTGAAGTATCGCAGCAGAAAAGCTTAATGGAAACGGCAAAATACGAATTTACTTCCTCAAATTCGCCAAAAAGTTTATACGCTCGCTTGAGGTGGTTTTTGGGATCTTCGAAAATGAGCAGATGCGCAAAACGACAGATGGAAACAGATTTGCCGACTCAGTTCTGCCGTAGCGAACATTCACGTCACGTGACGTTCAGCTGTTTCCGCTCCGGACAACATGTAACATCGCTAAAACTAGTTGGCATGACAGAATAAATACAACTTGCCCGATAGCAACACATACCTGAAATATTCTCTCCATTTTGACGAGATGTGTGGCCGGGTTCTGTTTTCAACCGCTACTTCCTGTTTACTGTAGACATGCGTAACACTGACGTCTGACGTAATGATGCTGTGCGTGGCCCGGTAGATGCGATTCAAGCCAGTTGATGGAAACACTTCTGCTTCGCATTAATTTGTATTTACATATTTGCGAGATTTCAAAAATTAGCTCAAAATTTGAAATGAAAATAGATGGAAACACGGTTAGTGAGACTAAGCTGTAGAAATAAAGCTTGACTGAATGAAGGTTTGCCAATATGACTGTCATGCAGTGTCACCCATGATGAGAGGGCCTTCATTCCACACATCTGGAGGAATGTTAATGCAAATCAGGACAAGACTTGTCATACTGGGACATTGCTGTGTTTAGACGTTGTATGGCTTGTTGACAGGGAGATAAGAAGAAACCAGTTTGATTATCAGTCTGCACCAGCAGTGATCTTTGCTTTAGTGAGTTGAACAGTGAATCAGCATGTCACAACTTCATTTATCAGACTCCACTGTTTTCAGGAGTCTGTCACGCTCATTAATAAACTGTGCAGGATTCCACGTGCGCCCCCTCGTCCCCCTGGGTTAGCAGAGAAAACTGAAGGACAAACACTTCTTTTCACATCTTTAATTAAAAAAGGAAAATGCATTCTTTCTTATTTACTTCTCTCTTTTTTTTAGGTTCCTCTCTATCCTGAGCTGCATTTCATTTTATATCCAACCAAACTGTGCTCCTTTTTGTTTGTAATATTTTTTTTAATCAGCGTCCTCTTACTTGGTGTCTTTCTCTGCTTTACAATTTCTGTTTTCTTGGCAACTCGTGTTCAGCTAAACAGGAATACATCTCATGAAGTCTTCTGGTTTTGACATATCCCAGTTAAATAAATAGTTTTAAACACAAATCATAAAGCTTTTACATTTAAATTGTTTCTAGGCTTGGAGTGCAGTCTCATCCTGTGTGTCGTCAGTGTCCCCTCATCTGAATAATAACACTAGATCAGTGTGACTTTATCATTTAGCTTCATATGGACTCCTTGTTGCAGTAAGCTCTAAAAGGCCTTATTTGTATGCCCAGCTTATAGACTGATCCTCCCATCATCTATCAGTGTCTCATTTCACAGTAAAAGTTTTATAAACGTGGCACCAGGGCGTGTTTTGTTGTGGCGTCCCACACATATTTGAAAAAATCAGCTAACTGTAGATATCATGAATCTGCTTCAGTTTCATCGAAGCATTGTTTCAATAGAACATGTGCACAATCAACCCAGGGCCGAGAGCTACAAAATAAAATGTGAGGTTCAAAAAGTCCTTTTCCTCATGTTGGGAAATTGTATGCATGATAACGCTGGTGCGTCTACGTGCAACAGGTGTGCTTTGTTTGGCGTTCAGTGTGGACAGGGAGCAGACGGAGCACAACACCTGCAGCGACACGCAGCTTTAGAAACCTCACAAATCAAATGAATCAAATGGTGTTTGCACCTAAATCACATCAATACTTGTAAGTCAGACATTTATTGGGGACTGCCCACCCGCACCTGTTATTATCCACCTGAACAGGGTCTTGCGCTTCCTTCAGCTTTAATTTGGCCCAAACCACGTGCCCCCCCCCACACACACACACACACACACACAAATGTTTTATCAAAGCGACCGCCTCGGCACCGTGGCGATGTCATTTGCAAACAAAGCTTTTTCTCATTCAAAATGCCTGTTGGAAGTCAACAGCTTCTAACTGCGTCCTCTCAATTACTCTTTGAGATACTGAGCTGAACTTTGGTGTGGTTATAGCTGAGAACGTTCTCATCCCATACTGAATATAAATCAAAAATCCAAGATGGCTACCATGGTTTAAAAGGAGAAATGACTCTATTACATTGACTTTTTATCATAGTGAGCTCAATTGGTGTGGTGGTAGCTGAGAAGGAAGTACTGTCCAATCAACATTTGAAACTGGCAGCTCCCCATCAAAGTGTCTTCAGAAACTTTCCAGTCTTTCAATTTAAACCCATTTCAACCAGCGAATTCAAAATTTAACTGATGGTTTCTAAATACCAGCCCAATTTGGAAAATGACAAATATGATCTGGTGGATTGTCCTCTTTTCTGCATTTGACAGAAGGTGATTGTAGTCATTTGACAAAGGTTTGAAGGCCTGTTCATAAATGAGTGATCCTAAAGCCAAACAATGATGAACTGCTTGTTTTCGAACAGGCTGACATCTGTTGTTAGCAAACCAGTGCACAGATCATCTTAAGAGGGGAAGGCTCACAAACCCATCTGCACGGTTTCATCAACGAGAAGGATGGATTTTTACAACCTCAAAATATAATTCTGTCCAGACCCCAGCCCGCTCCATCAGCTCGTCTCTGATGCTTCGTTCATGTTTGGTTTCATCAAAAGGACATGATGTAACTCCTCCAGTAGAGCTAATGGTAAAGGTTTAAAACCAAAATCCAGTTGTTTTATTTTAAAAGTCACGTAGCTGTGTGGGTCATCTAAAACAAATAATAATATTAATAAAAAAAACATAATGAAGGTAATTCCAAAATCTAAAACATCTCTCTTCCAAGTCAAGCATAGCCCGAGCAAAGATAAGCCAGTTTGTAAATGTTACCATTCACACACACAGTTGAATTGTGGTCCTCCCTTCACACACATGCTCTCTTAGCATGCAGCATCTCGATGAGCAGGTTGTTGCAGGTTACCTCTCTGCTCAGGTGCATGTAGCACAGGTAGTCCTCGGCCTGCGTGCTGAAAGAGCGCAGCTCAGGCAGCCGGATCACCAGCTGGCTGAATTTATCCTGAAACTGAGGGTACGTGGTCAGAGTGTACTCCAGCAGAGCCCCGTTCACCTGCTCCTGGACCCCCTCCACAAACGGCTGGTTCTCCAGAAGCTTTACATCTGCAAACAGACGGGGGGGATGAGTGAGTGACAGAGGAAATACTAGATCCCAGACCATACAGTCTGGTCATAAAGGCTGCATTACAACATTTTGTGTCATTTTCATCTTCCATTTGAAGTATTTAGTTATGAACCCTTGTATTACAAAGTTAAAGTGAAAGGAAGAGTTTCACCATTTTCATGGCATCAGCAACAATTTCATTCATTTCAGGTCAGTTTATTGGTCTTTGTGTGATGTCTCTGTGGAGGAATTAAACTGATTTGAACACAAACTAATCATGTGTGATTGTACATGAAATACCAACACTAATGGTATTTCATGTATTGCATGTTGCTATAGACGTTTTGGCAAATGTATACTAAGGGAGGGAAATTCTCTGCACAGCATAAAACTGCATCAAGCGGAGCAACGGAGAGATGACGGAGAGAAGACGGAGAGAAGACGGAGAGAGAGGAGAGAAGACGGAGAGAAGATGGAGAGAAGATGGAGAGAAGACGGAGAGATGACGGAGAGAAGACAGAGAGAAGACGGAGAGAAGACGGTTTGAAATAGTGGATAAAATGATGGAAATAATAATAATAATAATAATAATAATAATAATGAATTTAATTTACAACGCACTTTTCATTAACAAAATTTTCAAAGTGCTACAAAGTGCAACTAAAATCAATGATCAAATAAAAACAAGTGATAAAATCAATAATAAAATCAATAATAAAATCAATAATAATATCAACTAAGATCAAAGATCAAATCATGTGGAGGCAGAGTAGGCTCGCTTAAAAAGAAAAGTCTTTAAGCCTTGTTTAAAGTCAACCAGTACCAACCAAATACCTCAAAGAGAATCCACCAGACGCAGAAGGTTAATATCTGAAGATGGTGACCATGAGGAAGGACAGATTATCAGCGAACCAGGGTCGAGTGGAAAAGGTTTGTACAAGCTAACTTGTTACATGCTACACAACTATTGGATAAATGTTAACTTCATCTTCACTCCAACATAATTTATGTTTGTACAATAAATATTTATTATGCTGAAATAAAATGTTATATCACTGCAGTTTTTTTTCATTATGAGAAATGAAATTATTTGCTTTCAGATTTTATTTTCATCTTTTTTTGCCTGTCTGCAGCTGGAGAGGAACTGCTTTAGGGTCTACCACACCAAATAAAAACGCCTGAAATAATAAAAAATGCATAACAAACTGGTGGTCTAGTGGCAGGGCTTTTGACTTGGGACCGAAGGACGCGGGTTCGCGTCCCGGCCACTACCCACCTTGGGGTGTCTATGAGTGCACACCTATTTCTCCAGCTCCCCGTGCGCTTTCGGGCTGCTCACTGCACCACCTGGTAGGTGGTTGGGTTAAATGCAGAGACGCATTTCGTCTGTGTATGGGAAACATACGCAGATGACAGGAAAAGACATTATTATTAAATTAAAGTTTTTGTAATGCATGTATGTAACTTATGTAGTTCAGTGTTTAAACTGTTCATTTAAAATTATTTGCCCCTGTCATTTTAGAGTTCCTGTTCAATAATAAACTTGAAAATTTCAATTCCAAGTTTGTTTGTTTTTCTCTTTAAACTGTTTGTTCACAGTCTTTAATAGATTGAAATGTTAAATAACTACCAGACACTGAAAGCTGACGTTGTTCTGGAAAAAGGAGCAAAAATACAGATGCAGTACACATTTTTGACAGTTTTACAGCTGTAAAATCAAAAAATATGAGGCGGCCCAGTTATAATTATGGTCATAAGAGGGTTAAATGCAGCATTTGTTGATGATTAGAACAAGTTAGACATTTTATTTGCCACATAAGCTGAGAAGTGATGAGTCATTTGGTTTTAGAAGCTTTTATACATTTTTATTTCTACTGCCAGTTTATTTATGCTGTGTTAATTTCATGCTGTTCCTCACAACTAGCTCTTTATTATTGATTTGGCTTGAATCATAGAAAGGGTAAATGAGGAAACAAAGTGACAAATCAATCACTATACATAGTTGTTAGTTTGTGTTGGACATCAATAATGTATACATTTAATCACTAAAGAAGAACCTCTACCTCCCCCGCAGTGCAGCAGCTAAAAACCAAGAGTACACCAGAATTGTGCAAAGTGTGATGCAAGCCCCAAATCTGACATGGTTATCATCAAGTCTTTGAAACAGTCACACCTGACTGGCCATCGAAAACTCAAAGATGTACTAGTTGTAGTAGTTATTATTTTGTTATTATTTTACTACTATGTGCATAGGCGTTGCAACCATTATATGTGAAGGGGACAAGTCCCCCCCCCCACATTCAAAAAATGTTCATTTAGACATTTTTATTATGAAGCATTAGTTCAGTCGGTGCAGTTTCTCTTTCTTCGTGAACAAATCCATTCCACTTGATTAAGAGGGGAATACTCAAACCACTAAAACTCCACCACAGGTTTTCCTGGTTACCTACAACTCTAAACACAGCAGCAGTGTTTTGTCTCCTGCTGCCTCAGAAGAGAACGCTGACAGGTGGAGGAGGTGGAGACACCTCTGTGCTGATCGCTCGTCAGTTTAGCGAGTTTATTGCGGGCAGTTGTTGAGCAGGGGGGTTGATCATAAACATAAATACATGTTAGGAGGATGTTTGAGATCTGTAGCATCTTAGTTTAGCTGTAAGACGCTGCAGGTGTAAGAGACGCTGTGTGTTCAGGTGCATTCAAGTTGAAATGTCTTTAAAATCCCACACCTTATTGTCCTCAAGCTTTGTTAGAAACATCCTTTAGATGAGTAGTGTTGAACACAAGTTAAAAAGTCCAGTGGTTTTATTTCTTTATAGTGCTGATCTGTAGTGCATTAAAGTTAAAATGACTTCAAAACCAACAGCTGAATTTACACAAACTTTGTGAGAAACATGATTTAAATGTGTGGAATTAAAGGAAATCTAGGTGAAATGCTGCTTTTTTGTAAACTAGTGTACACTTTTTTGTACGTGCGCACACACACGCATACACACATCAGTGTGCCCCCCCCACACACACACACACATTATGGATGCTTCTGACACCTTTGCAGGTAGACCTATTAATGACATTGTAATTGTGTGTGCAGCGTTAACAAACATTTGCAGAAGTATAGTCCCTAGAAAATAAAATGTAAATATCTTGTTGAAGTATTCAAGAGTCAAAGATATATCAAAAACATTTTATTTGTTGTTTGTAAGTAATTCATTAAGACATAACAATCAAGGTACTAATTTGTCCCTGAGGTACAAGCCTGCTCGGTCTTTGAGCATCAGTGCAGCAGCATGACTGCAGCATGACCCCAAGCTGAAAGACAAAAAAAGCAATTTAATATGTTAGACACATTGGTTTGAATGGTGACAAAGCTAAATAATTCCACATCCATTGCTACAAATGAGTTGTGAAATGTTTACAATAATGACAGAGAGGTTATATGGTGAAGAAAAGCAAGCTAATATTAATTTATAACATTATATCTTTCTAAATTCAATGCATGTCCATGCACGTGCAGGTCGCGGTCGGGATGCAGTTGTTTTTCCTGTTCACAATCACCCAGACTTTATACATCTCCATCTTTTTCCATTGTCTTTGACTTGGTAGCACCTCAGTCTTCAGAGCCACATTGTTTTCAACGTTATAATCATGTACTAAAATGTCCTGAACATGATTGTCCATTACAGAACTGTAGGCCTCCAGTGTTTTGTAGGATTTCAGGCTCTCCCGGGAATACAGACTTGGTGTCTCGATCAGGTAACAATAGACTGAAGTTTTGGCCATTTTTTCTCATCATTTTATCCACTCACCTGGATTTAGGCTGTACGGGCCATTAAGACGTATCCCATTAACTAATGTTAATTTAGCAGCATAATTTATTTTATCACTTGGCGATGAACTGTTGTAGTACACTGAGAACATCGCTAGCTAATGTTGCAACTGCAAAATACACGCAGATAACTACGGCAACAAGACAGTTGGTTTAAAGGTGCCGGCTCGTTCTGCAGTCCGGCTGCGCGTGCATCCTCCGTATTTATAAAAAAATAAAAATCCGTCTATAGGTGCAGGTGTACCTGACAGACAAACACATGTCAAGGATAGAAAAATTTACCAATACAAAACAGGTTGAGCAGAGTAAGTAAAGAAAAGCGTAGTAAAAACAAAATGTGGTCAGTTTGTCCTCCAGCAGTTTAAGTCTATAGCAGCATGAGTTGACTAAGGAACAGCTCAGGAAACCCAAGCCGACACTAACTATAGGATTTATCAAAAAGGAAAGTCTTAACCCAGTCTTCAAACTGGACAATGTGTCAGTCTCATGGACAGAAACTGGAAGTTGGTTCCACAAGAGAGGAGCTTGAGAACTGAAAGATCTTCCTCCATTCTGCTGCTGGAAACTCTAGGAACCACAAGTAAACCTGCAGTCTGAGAGTGAAGTGCTCTGTTAGGAAAATATGGAACAATAAGATCTGTAACAGAAGATGGAGCTAGGTTGTTGAGAGTTTTTCCTTGTTAGAAGTAAGATAGACCCTGGGTCCCTGTGTACACAATTTCGTTCCATCTTATGTACCACATGTGATGTGAATGACAATAAAGAACTTTGAACCCTTGAACCTTGAAACTGAGAGAACACGGAGAAATCCCATGCAGAGAACATGCAAAATCCACCCAGAAAGGTCCCGGGCCAGGGTTTGAACCAGCGACCTTCTCGCTGAAGCACCAGCTCTACCAACTGATCCACTGTGCCACCCCAGAATAAAACATATGTTTAAAAAAACATAAAGAAATAAACATAGAAAAAAGATTTTATAAGCATTTTTTATTAAAGAAGAGTTTACATTTGAAAAAAAAAAATGGATGTACAATAACTGTCATCAAATAACAAAACTACATGCAATATTCCACTTAAATATAAACTATTTGAACAGAGCACAAACAATGTGTTAAATAGAGCCCAAAAACTGACAAATGGATGTTGAGCCACGCATGAATAATAATAATAATAATAATAATAATAATAATAATAATGAATTCAATTTATAACGCGCTTTTCATTAGTGAAAATCTCAAAGTGTTACACACATTGAATGTTACACACATTGAATGTTACACACATTCATACACCGGTAGCGGCAGACTACCATGCAAGGTGCTTTCCAGTCCTACCGGGAGCAACTCGGGGTTAAGCGTCTTGCCCAAGGACACAACGACACATGGTGTGGGGAACCGGGATTCGAATCGCCAACCTTCCAATCGGGGGACGACTGCCATTACCACTACGCCACGGACGCCCCACATGAAAACAAAGGAAACTGTTATTTGAGTTTTTCTATAATACAATCTGTCTTTTTAAATCTGCCTTGCAGAAAAAAACTGATGGAGGACACATCAGCTGCTCGTGTTTTTCATATTGGTGTACATTTTTACACGAAGGCTGATATTCGTTTACTAATTAGTGCGTCGCCTCGGTCAATGTAACAGGAATCTGTAGGTGTGCGCACATTTGTGCCTACAGAAGCTTTTCGTCTTCATTCATCACCTTTTCTCACGGTTTCTGAATGACAGTCTTTGAAACGCGTTTCTAATTTCCTCATTAGAACCATGACTGTGTGTGTGTGTGTGTGTGTGTGTGTGTGTGTGTGTGTGTGTGTGTGTGTGTGTGTGTGTGTGTGTGTGTGTGTGTGTGTGTGTGTGTGTGTGGGAGGAGGCAGCCAATGCTTTGAACGACAGGTCAACCACATCTACCTTCAGTTCTCCTTCCCAGATAACACGGCACTCATTTCCTCTCTCACCCTCTTTTTTTTTTACTTCCTTTTTGTCCATGCCCCCCTTCCCTCACCACCACCACATTTTTTTTATTCTAAGTTTTCTTCCATCTTTGCTTGTCCTTTTATACCCCTCCCACCTCTTGTTGCCCTTCTTGGGTCTTTAATTAATCAAAATGAACTAGCCCCTAGATGACCCCAGAGAGCTGCTAGTTAATTTAGATTTACTGCCAGTGTCCAGTTGGGCCCAGATAACATGACAGTAGGAGTTTTTCCTCATGTAGGTAGGAGGAGGATGGCAAGCAAGTCTTTCTTTTCTTCACCTTAAAAAGAGAGAGGGAGAGAGAGATAAACAGAGCTGGGAGGGAGGAGAGAAAGCAGAAAGTCACTAACAATCTGACCCAGCTGGTTGGTTGGTGCAACAATGTGATTCTGTCTTCTGGAGTTCAGGAGAACAGACCATTAAAACTTGGTTCTCTAGTGAAAGACAGTAAACATGATCAACATCCACCTAAATGTTGCCTTTCGAACAATGAGCCTAAAGTTTTATACAAACTCACCAAATTAATTAAAGACATTAACTGAAGAAACACATACTGCCCACAGCCTTTTAGCCAGAGTACTAGACTCAAATGATCTTGCTATGAAAAATGACAAGATGTATTTATTTTGTTTAAACTTCATCCATTCATCCATCCATCCATCCATTTCCGTCCGCTTATCCGGGGTCGGGTCGCGGGGGTAGCAGCCTAAGTAGGGAGGCCCAGACTTCCCTCTCCCTAGCCACATGGAGCAGCTCCTCTGGGGGAATCCCAAGGCGTTCCCAGGCCAGCCGAGAAACATAGTCCCTCCAGCGCGTCCTGGGTCTTCCTCTGGGTCTCCTCCCGGTGGGACATGCCCGGAACACCTCACCAGGGAGGCGTCCAGGAGGCATCCTAACCAGATGCCCGAGCCACCTCAACTGGCTCCTCTCGATGTGGAGAAGCAGCGGCTCTACTCCGAGTCCCTCCCGGATGACTGAGCTTCTCACCCTATCTCTAAGGGAGAGTCCAGACACCCTGCGGAGAAAACTCATTTCAGCCGCTTGTATCCGAGATCTCGTTCTTTCGGTCACAACCCAAAGCTCATGACCATAGATGAGGGTGGGAACGTAGATCGATCGGTAAATTGAGAGCTTTGCCTTTCGACTCAGCTCTCTCTTCACCACGACAGACCGGTACAGAGCCCGCTTCACTGCGGATGCTGCACCTATCCGCCTATCGATCTCACGCTCCAGTTTTCCCTCATTCGTGAACAAGACCCCGAGATACTTAAACTCCTCCACTTGGGGCAGGACCTCATCCCCGACCCGGAGAGGGCATGCTACCCTTTTCCGGCTCAAGACCATGGCCTCGGATTTGGAGGAACTGATCCTCATCCCGGCCGCATCACACTCGGCTGCAAACCGCTCCAGTGAAAGCTGTAGATCACGATCTGATGAAGCCAATAGGACCACATCATCTGCAAAAAACAGAGAAGCGATTCTAAGGCCACCAAAACGGATCCTCTCAACACCTTGGCTGCGCCTAGAAATTCTGTCCATAAAAGTTATGAACAGAATCGGTGACAAAGGGCAACCTTGGCGGAGTCCAACTCTCACTGGAAACGAGCCTGACTTACTGCCGGCAATGCGGACCAAGCTCTGACACCGGTCGTACAGGGACCTAACAGCCCATATCAATGGGCCTGGTACCCCATACTCCCGGAGTACCCCCCACAGAACCCCCCGAGGGACGCGGTCGAATGCCTTTTCCAAGTCCACAAAGCACATGTAAACTGGTTGGGCAAACTCCCACGCACCCTCCAGGACCCTGTTGAGGGTGTAGAGCTGGTCCAGTGTTCCACGACCAGCACGAAAACCACACTGCTCCTCCTGAATCCGAGGTTCGACTATCCGACGGACCCTCCTCTCCAGAACCCCTGAATAGACCTTACCAGGGAGGCTTAAGAGTGTGATCCCCCTATAGTTGGAACACACCCTACGGTCCCCCTTTTTGAATAGGGGAACCACCACCCCAGTCTGCCAATCCAAGGGAACTGCCCCCGATGTCCACGCAATTGTAAGGGGTTATGAGGAGGTCAATATTAATACTGACCTCTTTACCTTAATTAATTTACTTATTCAGATTGAATAGTAAATTCACGGATTCTGTTCTTTTTCAGTTTACCCAATATTTCTGTGATCTTTATGATGGATAAATAAACAGAGCCATTAAGTGACAATGGACACGTTAACTTAGCTTGATATGTCAAAGAGACACTATCATTTATTTAAAATGAATCAACTAAATTAACACCATTACACTTGATTGACAGGATTTCACTTTCTTGTAATTTAAAACGTCAGCACACTTAAATTCAACACAACAGACTTCAATATTGGATGTTAACATATTTAGTCTGTGGGCTCTTCAGCTTAAAATAGTTTCCAGCTTAGAATTGAGGGAAAAAGATAGGAGGAAAGATTTAAGAAGAATTGGGAGGTTAAGAGAGGAAGTTTATCTTGCATTTATGAAACCAGATGACACTCTTCCGTACGCGTCCAGCTAAGATATCATCACACCTCCAGCAAGCAAACAGCTGCTCCTTTACCTTAAGACGTCCGCCTTGGTTCTGGTAAAGAGCTGTGGTCAACTTTGGACTGACGAGTCGTCGGTCCCGCAAGTCCAAGCTGGACTCCACGCGTGTTTACCTTGTCGGTGTCGGTGATACTCGCTTTCGTCGGCAGAAGTCGTGACAGTCGTGGCTTCTTGGCTCAAGATAATTTATTCCAGGAAGGAATAACAAAGTTTTTGAGCTTACGCTCGGAGTGGACCCATAACAACATGTTATCAGTCCCAGCTGGATGACGAGTCCTTAGCGCGTGACTGTTGGTCATTCAGCTCTTTGGAAAGTTCACATCATCTTTCGAAACTCCCAGAAACTCTCTCGGACTCTTGCCGACTCTGACAGACTCTTGCAGACTCTTGCAGACTCTCAAGTGTGTCAGCAAAACTTAGGACTAGTACTTAAGAAAGGACCAGTCGAGGAGTTCACTTGTCTTATCAGGACCCAAGGTTACAGCCAGCAGCAGAGGGAAATGTTTAGGAACAGACAGAGAAAGCTGGAGCCTTGTTCATGAAAAACAACGGATTAACCTGTCTTCTGATGTTCTAAACAAAACCGTCTGGTCTATGTGACCCGAGATTTCACCTTTCACACAGCAGTGAACACAGTTTAACTCTTACAGAATAACACAGCTTAAAAGCACACATCATGAAAATGACAAAAGTTATTCTTTTGATCACATCAGCCTAAAATCAAAGATAGAAATAGTCTCTCTTGGTGACTATATTTATCAGATTACAGCTAAATGAATGATTTTGTAGTAAATGTCTTGCTTTACTGAGAGGTCAGTAAAGGTCATCACTGGACAGTTCAAAAGTACACAGGTGTCTTAAAAGTGGACAAGGTCATGCCCACTACATCTCCCCCCTTTTGGAAGCCATCGCCAGTCCTTGGGGATGGGGTCCAACACGAAAGGAAACCTTGAACTGTCTTTGATCTTGAAGTAATCCAGCAAGTGGAAAAGAAAAATCAAAAATTATAATCCCATAAAGTTTTTGGAAATTCCATACTGTTCGGAGGTAATCCCATTGCGAAAAGCTTTTAATCCTTTGGAAAACAAAGTCTGTTAACTCTTGGAAAACAAAGTCTGTGATCCCTTGGAAAGCAAAGTCTTATAATCCACAGCGGTAATTCCACAGCAGTAATTCCATATCGATTAGAGTTGGTGATTTCATCAGCAACAATTGTTTTCATAATCAGCATGTAGAGGGGATCCCTCGATTGACGCAGAGGAGGCGACCCTTGGATGAAGGTTGAAGACCAAGCGTTGGAGCTGCAGGTCCCCACATCGAAGGTTGTTGGCTGGTTGGTTTCCAGTCAGTGCCACTCTGGTTCTATGTGTCATGCAATTATGTGGTTTTTTAGGTGGGCTTATGATTGGGATTTTACATTAAGCCTTACCTATATGCACCTGGTATGTAAGCTATCATGGTTTAGATCAGCTACAATTACCAATTAAGGGGTGGATCAATTCTGTAAAATTAGATATAGGGATCTATACCTATAAAATTTTGGAGGGCTTCTGTAACGAAGGCCTCTAATTCCAAACTATTCCTCCATTCATTACTTAGTTTAGGTTAAACTAAAATAGAAAAATGAAATATAGTTTGATCTAAATGTCTGTTGTCTTTTAGACGAACGACGTAGGATTTGGTATTCCTAATAAATTTTGAAGTCTATGGCGAGACTCATCAAAATGAATAGATAATCTAGAATAGAAACGATCGAATCGGTTCAATTTAGAAATTGTGAGACCAGTGTAGTTTATGGTACCTTGAGTAGCTTTAAACTACATTGACTCTTCGACGATTGAGATTTAACAAAACGAACTGCATGTTGGCATAGTTAAATCCATATCATTCATTAACCAATGTTAATACAAAACCTTTTTGGCTGGGAGTGTTCAGAACCAAACAATATCTCAACTAATGACAACAGTAATGACTAAACAACAAGGAAACAACGTTTCACTGCTTCGACACACTCTTGTCGTCAGATTCCAAAGTGCAACACACAAGAAAAACAGGTCTCAACTTTATGACCGAGGTCAAATTAAATCTCGTGGATTTAAACGGTTGTTAAGGTTAGTTTTTTGTTGTGGGTTTTAGGCTTAGCGTTTCTAAGTTCAAATTGGACAATGCGACTTATAGGGTGGAAAATACGGTAGTTTAAACCTGATTAGTTTATTTACTAACTTGTGTTTGGACGACCTTATTATCCCATGAAGTCGGTGAGTTTGTGAGATCTTTGTCTTTTGTGGAGTCATTGAACGCCTTGTAAGGTTTGATCTGATTTCGATGTACCCATTTAGCAATTGGCTCTTTGCGGCCTTTGCTGATTTTGATTTCGTAGACGACTGAGGACACTTTGTCTGTTATCAGATGAGGTCCAGTCCACCTGGGCATTAGTTTGCGGGCGAGAGTTCCGGTCTCGGACCCTCCTTTCCCGGTTGCTGGGGCGAACGTATAGTACCAGACTCTGTCTCCCACTTGGAGTTCATTGTGAGAGGCCTTCTGGTCATAGTACGCCTTGCGTCCTTCAGCGGACCTTTCCAGGTTTTTCTGGGCGAAAGCAAAAGTGTTTCTGAGGTGTACATTCAAATCTTTGTCTTTGGCATGGCCTAACATCACCCCCCTTTGGTCATGGGGGACCACGATCACAGGTGAGGACGTCCGTCCATGGGCACAAGTTAGGATGCCACCGTTTAGTTTAAGCTGTTCGCGCAGCTGAGAGAAGACGGTACACAGGAATCGTTTAGGATTTGGCCAACGTATCTTCTTACGTTTACCTCTTTCCGTGTAATTCAGGTGTGTCACAACCGTCGGCGCAGTCGCAGGTGTGTCTGATTGTACAGACTGCGACGGGTCACTGTCGTTGTGTGTGTCTTCCCACGTCTTGACTGAAGAGGGGCTCTTTGAGTCTGTAAGAACTATGTCATTTCTGATTAGTTCTAGACACAAATGTCCCTGAACCAAGATTTCATCGAAAGCTTGGCTAATAGCTGAATTACCTGTCCCAGAGGACAGTACAGCAAACTCGGTGTGGGGTCCTTGGATCTCCACACCTTTCTCTACCTGTGGTAGGTAATGTGAGTTTTCCCCCTTCTTGTCTGATGAGGGGTCCTCGTAATCTGCAACAATGATGTCCAAGTGACTGTCAGCGTTTGGATGACTGTCATTTTCTGGACTCAGATGCCCTTGAACCAAGGTTTCATTGAAAGCTTGGTTGAATGCCGAATTACCTGTCTCAGAGGACAGTACAGCGTCATCGGTGTGGGATCCTGGATCTCAACACCTTTCACTACCTGTGGTAGGCAGTGGTCAGTGAGTGCTGAATGTGTCAGCTCACAGAGGAGGTTCTCTTGTTGGACCAGAGTTTGGTCCAACTTTTGGGTCTCTTCTGTCTCACCTGTAGTTGAAGGTTCACTTACCGGGCTCTTGTCCTTGGATGAGGTGTCCCGTGTGTCCTTTGCGGTACCTGCGGTTAGGCAGTCTGTATCGCAACTAGGAAGCACTTTTATTGGCAGGGGTTTTCTCACTGTGCTCCACATTTTCCGTCGACCATAATCTATAATCGCGTTGAAGCGGTTTATAAAATCTTGGCCAACCAAAAATGGGAATGAGTCAAGTTTAGACACGTACACCGGGTGGCGTAGTGTCATTTCGCCAATCTGCATGTGAACCATAGCCATAGCTGTTAGGGTTGTTCTCGTCTCTGCGAGACCCTGTAGCTCAATAGCACATTTCTCAAAGGGTATTTGCCTGTCAACACCGTTAGCGGCGGTCCTCAGCTCCTTGAACAGCTTGGCCGACATAATGGTTATATCAGCACTACCGTCCAGGAGGGCTTCACGCTCAAGGACACTTTCCAGTGTGATAGGTAGGTAAGCTTTCTTAGCCACCCCCCTTTGTATAAAGTTACACAGAAACCTCACAGGTCTTGGCCCACGTTTCTGTTCACGTGTGACTCTGTCTGTGTAATCATGTTCACTGTCAGCATCTTGTTGGCTGTCAGCATCATGACCTTCAGGATGTTGTTGTGTGTCAGCAATTGGTTTGCTGTCAACATCCATGGCAATGTCAGAAGTAGTGTGCGCTGAGTTATTTGTGTGCTCTGAGTCTTTGTGAAAGACAGTGCTACACATCGCTCCAGGTTGGTCAATGTTGATAGTGTCATTATCAATGATAACGCCACTCATTGTATCAGGTTGGTCAAGCACAGTAACATTCAAATCTACTGACAAACTACTTACTTCCTCTGTCTCTTCCGAGCATAGAGGTGTTGGGCCATTATTCCGGGACATTCGTGACTCTTTGCCTGTCTCGAACTGTTCTGTTCGAGGCGCGGGAGGTGCAGTTCCAAGGCTCGGGGGTGTCTGTTGGGACCACGCATAGTTACATGAGTATAGGTCCTCATCCTTCAATTTCTTTTGAAGTCCACCCACCGATGGACCTTGGTTTTCACCCACCTGGTTCGATCTGAACCGTTGTGGGTCTCTTAGAGAGTGAACACCTACCTTTTGTGGTTCGTTGCTTGTCTCAGATTTTTCAATCTGAGGTGCTTCAGGGGCGGGGCTCCCTTTAAACCATTTTGAGTCACTGTTCCAACTGGTACCAACATTTCGGTGTATGTCAGTTTGAAAATCTTGTTCATTCTTGCTAGTATTATCCAACTCTTTTAACAACCGACGCGTGTTCTCCACCACTTCTGAGGTCAGAAGGCCTTTGAGACGATAGTGTTCATTCTCGCTAGTATCATCCCACTCTTTTAACAACCGACGCATGTTCTCTGCCTCTTCTGAGGTCAGAGGACCTTTGAGACGACGGTGTTTATTCTCGCTTTTTTGCGACTGGGATACGACCTTTTGACCTAGGCACGCCTCAGTGGGTGTTTTGTTTTGCATGTGAGCCTCAACAGCAGTTACAGCGCACTGTTTCATCACTGATTGTTTAAACTGATGTTGTAGCTCAAGGCCTTTTTTGAGACGTTTTTCTTTTTGTCGTTTGCTATTGATGTCACTAACTGTGTGCTCTGAGTTATCCATGTGCTCTGAGTTATCAAAGACAAGGTCACTCAATGTACCAGTTCGGTCATCCTCTGTATCATTCAAGTTTTCAAACAACCAACTTATGTCCACTATCTCCTCAGAGCATAGAGGTATGTTGCCTTTTTTCTGGAACTCCTGTGATTTTCTGCTACTCCCGGACTGTCCAGTCCGCAGTGCAGGGGCAGGACCTTTGCTCGGTGTAGACCGCGGAGGGTCACTTAAAGAGCGGGCGTCCACCGTTTGTGGTTTTTTGCTTATCTCGGGCAGCTTCGTCCGAGGTGCAGGGACAGGACGTGTGCTCGTCCTTTGAAATCGTTTTATGTACTCTGGGTCTTGTCTGAGCCACTCTGGCTCATTGTTCCAGCGGGCATCTTCACTACGTGGTTTGTGACCATCTTTCTTATCTTTAGGACGTGCGCCCCTTTGAAATCGTTTTATGTACTCTGGGTCTTGTCTGAGCCACTCCGGCTCATTGTTCCAGCGGGCATCTTCACTACGTGGTTTGTGAGTTTGAAAAACATGTTTCTTCTCGCCTTTATTAGGAGAGGGAGTTGATGAACTTGTCCCTTCCAGCTCCAGCGAGTGGGATTTGACCTTTTCTTGGTAATGTAGTTCACGCTCTGGTTTTGTTTTTAACCAGATCGGGTCAGGGAGTTGACGAACATCAAAACCATTTATAGCACGCCGTTTTATTTTTAATTGCTCAATCTCACTTTTTAACTCAAGTTTTTCTTGTTGAAAATTTTCTCTTCTGCGAATGTTATCTTGCCTGAACAATTCAAGTATTTCTGTGTGCAGCTGTAAAGCTTCATCACAATCGTTATCTCCCATCTTTTTGTTTTGATTTTGTTTGATCTCACGTTTTAACTTAAGTTTTTCTTGTTGAAAAATTTCTCTTCTGCGAATGTTATCCTGCCTTAACAATTCAAGCTTTGCTGTGAGCAGCTGTAAAGCTTCATCATAATTGTTATCTCCCATCTTTTTGTGTTGATTTTGTTTGAATCAATAAGACGGTATTTATAATAGTGTATGCAAATAAATGCTTTCTTAGCGGTGAGTTATTTAACTAAAACAGCTTCCTGGGTTTATTCCAGTAATCTATAAACAAGTCTTTACTTCATTCAGTACCTTTTTATTTATTTTAGGTTTTACCTTCAATGAAAAATGTTGTAAGTTAAAGCCTTTGTGGCCGTGTTAACTTAATAGACTTATCTTTTAAAACAATTACTATTAAACCACGCTTAATTTTTCTGTCTTTCACTCAAACGCCTTCTTAAAGATTTCAAATAAATGCAATGTTCACACTAAAATGTTAGCAGATTTTGTTCCCCGTACGGGCCACCAGATGTAAGGGGTTATGAGGAGGTCAATATTAATACTGACCTCTTTACCTTAATTAATTTACTTATTCAGATTGAATAGTAAATTCACGGATTCTGTTCTTTTTCAGTTTACCCAATATTTCTGTGATCTTTATGATGGATAAATAAACAGAGCCATTAAGTGACAATGGACACGTTAACTTAGCTTGATATGTCAAAGAGACACTATCATTTATTTAAAATGAATCAACTAAATTAACACCATTACACTTGATTGACAGGATTTCACTTTCTTGTAATTTAAAACGTCAGCACACTTAAATTCAACACAACAGACTTCAATATTGGATGTTAACATATTTAGTCTGTGGGCTCTTCAGCTTAAAATAGTTTCCAGCTTAGAATTGAGGGAAAAAGATAGGAGGAAAGATTTAAGAAGAATTGGGAGGTTAAGAGAGGAAGTTTATCTTGCATTTATGAAACCAGATGACACTCTTCCGTACGCGTCCAGCTAAGATATCATCACACCTCCAGCAAGCAAACAGCTGCTCCTTTACCTTAAGACGTCCGCCTTGGTTCTGGTAAAGAGCTGTGGTCAACTTTGGACTGACGAGTCGTCGGTCCCGCAAGTCCAAGCTGGACTCCACGCGTGTTTACCTTGTCGGTGTCGGTGATACTCGCTTTCGTCGGCAGAAGTCGTGACAGTCGTGGCTTCTTGGCTCAAGATAATTTATTCCAGGAAGGAATAACAAAGTTTTTGAGCTTACGCTCGGAGTGGACCCATAACAACATGTTATCAGTCCCAGCTGGATGACGAGTCCTTAGCGCGTGACTGTTGGTCATTCAGCTCTTTGGAAAGTTCACATCATCTTTCGAAACTCCCAGAAACTCTCTCGGACTCTTGCCGACTCTGACAGACTCTTGCAGACTCTTGCAGACTCTCAAGTGTGTCAGCAAAACTTAGGACTAGTACTTAAGAAAGGACCAGTCGAGGAGTTCACTTGTCTTATCAGGACCCAAGGTTACAGCCAGCAGCAGAGGGAAATGTTTAGGAACAGACAGAGAAAGCTGGAGCCTTGTTCATGAAAAACAACGGATTAACCTGTCTTCTGATGTTCTAAACAAAACCGTCTGGTCTATGTGACCCGAGATTTCACCTTTCACACAGCAGTGAACACAGTTTAACTCTTACAGAATAACACAGCTTAAAAGCACACATCATGAAAATGACAAAAGTTATTCTTTTGATCACATCAGCCTAAAATCAAAGATAGAAATAGTCTCTCTTGGTGACTATATTTATCAGATTACAGCTAAATGAATGATTTTGTAGTAAATGTCTTGCTTTACTGAGAGGTCAGTAAAGGTCATCACTGGACAGTTCAAAAGTACACAGGTGTCTTAAAAGTGGACAAGGTCATGCCCACTACACAATATTGCAGAGTCGCGTAAGCCAACACAACCCCACAACATCCAGAGCCCTAAGGAACTCAGGGCGAATCTCATCCACCCCTGGAGCCCTGCCACCGCGGAGCTTTTTAACCACCTCGGTGACCTCAGCTCCAGAGATCGGAGAGCCCGACCCAAAGTCCCCAGGCTCCGCTTCCTCAGTGGAAGACGTGCCAGTAGGATTGAGGAGGTCTTCGAAGTATTCCGCCCACCGACTCACAACATCCCGAGTTGAGGTCAACAGCACGCCATCCCCACCATAAATGGTGTTGGTCGCGTACCGCTTTCCCCCCCTGAGACGCCGGATGGTGGACCAGAATCGCCTCGAAGCCGTACGGAAGTCATTCTCCATGGCCTCTCCGAACTCCTCCCACGCCCGAGTTTTTGCCTCAGCAACCACCCGAGCCGCATGCCGCTTGGACTGTCGGTACCTATCTGCTGCTTCCGGGGTCCCACAGGCCAAAAAGGCCCAATAGGACTCCTTCTTCAGCCTGACAGCATCCCTCACCGCCGGTGTCCACCACCGGGTTCGAGGGTTGCCACCACGACAGGCACCAACAACCTTGCGGCCACAACTCTGATAAGCTACCTCGACAATAGAGGCGCGGAACATGGCCCACTCGGACTCAATGTCCCCCGCCTCCCTCGGAACGTGTTCAAAGCTCTCCCGGAGGTGGGAGTTAAAGCTCCGTCTTACGGGAGACTCTGCCAGACGTTCCCAGCAGACCCTCACAATACGTTTGGGTCTGCCAGGTCTGACCGGCATCCTCCCCCACCATCGGAGCCAACTCACCACCAGGTAGTGGTCAGTTGACAGCTCCGCCCCTCTCTTCACCCGAGTGTCCAGGACATGCAGCCGCAGATCAGATGAGATGACAACAAAGTCAATCATCGAACTGCGACCTAGGGTGTCCTGGTGCCAAGAGCACATATGTCACGTTTCACGCCTGTTAGGTTAGATTTAGATTTTAGTCTCACTCTGTACAACACTGCTTGTTGTTTCTGGATTCTGTCCTGTCTCCTGTCTGTAAGTGGGTTTAGGTTGCCTTCATTTTGGAACCGGTTTGTCCTGTCTCCTGTCTGTATGTGGGTTTAGGTTTGCCTTCATTTTGGAACTGGTTTGTCCTCACTGCTGCGCTGATTAGTTTCAAATCAGCTGCACCTGCTGCTACACCCTTTATAAGTCAGACTCTCACACCAGGTATTTGCCAGATAGTTGAAAACTGTACACAGTGAGTAGTTATCGCGCCCGTTCTGTCCCTCTTCCTGTTTCTTATCCTCGCCTCATTGATTTCCTGGTTCTGACGTCTTGCCTGCCTGTTCACCTGCCTCTGCCTTCTCCCTCTTGGACTGACGTTTGCTGGATTCGTTCGTTACTGACCCTGGATCGCCTCACTTTGTCTCATCGCCTGTCCCCATCGGTTCATCTGCTCTTCTGCTTCCCGGTGTTCGCCTGCTGGATTACGTCACGGACCCCTCGCTGCGACCGGCTGCATTCCTTCACAGGCAACAGCCCCACTCGCAGCGGACCTGATCAGCTGGAGTTCCTCCCTGCTCTGAAACCCCATCCATCTGTGAGACGGTTAGTGGCTATTTCTCATTGACTGTTAAGTTTCATTTCACCATCAGACCACTAACCGTTCTCCTCCATCCTACAGACTGCTCCAGCCAGAGGGTCCCTGATCGACACCAGAGCCAATCAGAGCAGAAAATAAAAACTTGATTATTGTCTAATTTTGTGGTGATTTTGGTCCGGTCATTTGGGGTTCGTAACAGAACTATCTGGCCAAAATTATGGACCACTCACCTTCTGATGACTGGCGCTCTGGTGTCGAAGGGGCTATTTCCAAGTTAGAATCAGGCATGAATGACATAGTTCATATGTTAAAAGAAATGGCGCCCCAAACTCCCCAGTTGGACACAGGTGCTGTCAGACTACCATCAGAACCTACCCGGGAGCCCAAGTTAACCCCACCTGAACTGTTTTCTGGAGATCCCGACCAGTGCCGCCCGTTTATCACCCAGTGTGAGATCCATTTTCAGCTCCAACCATCCTGTTTCACCTCGGAGAGGTCTAAGGTGGCATACGCGATCTCCCTCCTCTCTGGCAAAGCCAAGAGGTGGGGAACCACCGAATGGCAACGGGATTCACGTTTTTGCTATGTTTTTCAGAATTTTGCCAAGGAACTGTGCAGAGTCTTTGATCCCGTTCTCCCTGAGCGTGAGGCAGCCAGACGCCTTTTCTCCATCACTCAAGGTAACCGTCGAGTTACAGAATATATCATTGACTTTCATTCTACCGCTGCAGGCAGCCACTGGAACGAGGAGGCACTCACAGATGCCTTTTTTCGTGGACTTAATGACAACATTAAGGATGGACTGGCACTAAAACGTTACCCTGAGTCACTTCAGGACCTCGAGGAGTTAGCCACCAGGGTGGACCTCCGTTTGGCTGAACGCTCGAGGGATCGGGGTTCACGCCGCTCACCAGTTACCAAGTTTGTGGACGAAGTCCGGCAGCCTGTTCACGCTCTGAACCTGCCTCCCAGAACTGCACCTCTCAACACGGAGGAACCCATGCAACTGGGCCGCAGCCGACTCTCTCCTGCTGAGCGTGAGAGAAGACGCAAAGGCAACCTCTGTTTTTACTGTGGTGGTGCTGGACACGTCGCCTCCTCCTGTCCGGTAAAAGGACCTGCTCAGTGAACGCGAGGGGATGTTTACTGAGCAGGACTCAAGAGTCTGAACTCCTCTCACCATTTGCCCTGAATGCAGAACTCATTGTCCCGGGTAAGTCACCCACCTCCATTAAAGTGTTCATTGACTCCGGGGCTGATACTGAATTCATTGACTATGGGTTTGCAGTTGGGTCAGGGATTAAGATGCTTAATTCCCCTAAAAAACATTCTGTGGTGGCCCTGGATGGTCACCCACTAAACACTTCGTCTCAGGTCACTGAACCTGTCACATTACATGTGGGGGGTAATCACAAAGAAACAATAAACTTTTTGGTAATCAACTCCCCTAACTCACCGATAATATTGGGTGCCACCTGGCTGAAAAAACACAACCCTCATTTTGACTGGAGAGGCGGGGAGATTTTAGGCTGGTCTGAGGAATGTTTGTCCTCCTGCCTCATGGACGCTATGCTGTCTAAAGACTCTGTGACTGTTTCTGAGGATTATTATCCTGATCTCTCTAAGGTTCCCATCGAATATCATGACCTCAAAGAAGTGTTTAATAAGTCCAGAGCCACCGCCCTGCCTCCTCATCGTCCTTATGACTGCCCTATAGACTTACTTCCCGGCTCCACTCCCCCTAGGGGCGCTCTCTACTCTCTTTCTGCCCCAGAACAAGCGACCATGAGGGACTACATCAGGGAGTCTCTCCAGGCGGGCATCATTCGGCCATCTGTCTCTCCAGCTGGGGCAGGATTCTTTTTTGTTAGTAAAAAGGATGGATCACTCCGTCCCTGTATTGATTACAGAGGACTCAATAAGATTACTGTTAAGAACAGATACCCTCTACCGCTCATGAACTCTGCTTTTGACCTTCTTCAAGGTGCCAACCTGTTCACCAAGTTAGATTTACGCAATGCATATCATCTTGTCCGCATTCGTGAGGGGGATGAGTGGAAGACCGCTTTCAACACCCCCACCGGCCATTATGAGTACCTGGTCATGCCTTTTGGGCTAACCAATGCCCCCGCCGTGTTTCAGAATTTGGTGAATGACATTTTGAGAGACATGATTAATCGGTTTGTTTTTGTTTATTTAGACGACATTTTAATTTTTTCAAAAGACCTTGCCACACATCGACAACAGGTACGGGCCGTTCTCACTCGGCTACTACAGAACGGTCTCTATGTCAAAGCAGAAAAATGTGACTTTCATGTTTCCACCACCTCATTCTTAGGTTTTGTTATTTCTCCTAATAAGATGGAGATGGACCAAAGCAAGATCACAGCTGTCTTGGACTGGCCTATCCCCAGAGACCGCAAACAGCTCCAACGGTTTCTGGGGTTTGCTAACTTTTATAGGCGTTTTATCAAGGGTTACAGTCAGATCTCCAAACCCCTTCATACACTCACGTCTACTAAAACACGTTTTATTTGGACACCTGTCGCCGATAAGGCTTTTTCCACTCTCAAATCCTTGTTCTCTTCCGCTCCCGTCCTCCAGGCCCCCAACCCTGATGAACCTTTTATTGTGGAGGTTGACGCCTCTAGTACAGGGGTGGGGGCTATCCTCAGCCAACGTAGCCAGGAGGGTCGTCTTCACCCTTGTGCTTTCTTCTCTAGGAGTCTCTCATCAGCTGAACGAAACTATGACGTAGGCGATCGGGAGCTTTTAGCGGTCAAACTTGCTCTGGAGGAGTGGCGCCACTGGCTGGAGGGCTCAAGGTTTCCTTTCCTAGTGTGGACTGACCACAAGAACCTGGAGTATCTCCAGTCAGCTCGCCGTTTAAACCCTCGCCAGGCCAGGTGGGCACTCTTTTTCTCCCGGTTTAATTTCACCCTGTCCTATCGCCCGGGCGAGAAAAACGTTAAACCTGACGCTCTATCTCGCATTTCTGAGGGCGACTCTCCTTCCCTTATGGTTGAGGAGGACTTCATCCTCCCAAAGTCTACCCGTCTAGCTACTACCCGTTTAGAAACCGACCTGAGACGTCTCAACCAGTCACTTCCTCCACCTCCTGAATGTCCGAGGGATCGTCTTTTTGTCCCACCTGATTGGGTCAGGAAGGTGTTGGAGTTCAGTCATAGCTCTCGTCTCTTCTGTCACCCGGGCCTAACCAAGACCCTTGCTTTGGTCCGGTCCCTGTTCTGGTGGCAGACCTTGTCCAAGGACGTTAATACCTTTGTACGCTCTTGTCCTACCTGTTCCCAATCCAAGGCCTCTAGGCGTCCCCCCTCTGGACTTCTTCGTCCTCTTCCCTGTCCTTCTCGTCCCTGGTCCCACATTGGTATGGACTTTGTCACTGGTCTCCCCGACTCTGAAGGCTACACGGTCATTCTCACCGTTGTAGATCGTTTCTCCAAGATGACTCATCTTGTACCCCTTAAGAAACTGCCATCTTCTAAGGACTTGGCCCACATCATGGCCCGAGAAGTTTTCAGACTTCACGGACTCCCTCTTAATATTGTTTCTGACAGGGGCCCTCAGTTTGTCTCTCTCTTCTGGAGGGAGTTCTGTAGTCTGCTTGGGATTTCCGTCAGTCTCTCTTCTGGCTTCCACCCTGAGACTGACGGCCAGGCTGAGAGGGCCAACCAGGAGGTGGAGGGTAAGCTTAGACTCCTTTGCCAGCAGGACCCTGAAAAGTGGTCCTCCGCTCTCCCCTGGGTGGAACATGCCATTAACTCTCTCCCTTCCTCAGCCACTGGTCTTTCCCCTTTTTATGTTGTGTTTGGTTATCAACCCCCTGTCTTTTCTGTTCAGGAACGTGACGCTGCTGTTCCTTCTGCCCATTTAGCGGCCCTCAGGTGCCAGAGGGTCTGGAGGAG